>PVJL010006283.1:0-94462 GCA_004026885.1 Lyroderma lyra | reverse complement strand
GATGGAGGGGGAAGGGGGATGGAGGGGGAAGGGAGATGGAGCGGGAAGGAGGGGTACTTAACTGCTTTGAACTTGTCAAATTTGACACCAACGTGTTGTCCTGGTACGTGTCGTTTGGGTGGCACTTGACGCACCGGCTACACGTGTCGGGTCGACGGCCCTGTGACTCGCTCCCCTTTCCAGCCGATATGGGGTCCCGTGTGAGCCACGTGGTAGCTGTCGCCCTGTGCACGTCCCCTTGTGGTCTTGCATTATGTTTATTTCCGTCGTCCCTTGGGGGAAGGACTTGTTCGGTATGGGTCGCTTTTGGGACGCGTGGCGCCTCTCGGACCCAACCGACGACAAGTACCGAGGTCCCAAGGTCCCGCTGTGTACTGTTACCTCCTTTACTCCTCGGGGCCCCCCGTGGCAGCCTCTCCATTGGCCCTGTTTCTCCAGGGGAGCAGAGCAGCAGAGAGGTCAGGAGCCCGCCCCTGGGTGTCAGTGATGCTGCTGGGACAGAAACGCAACTTGCCCAACCCCCACATCCATCCACGGGGACCTAAGAGGGCTCAAGGGTGCAGGGGCTGTGGTGCTGAGCCCTCGCAGAAGGTTCCAAAGGCCAGGAGACTGGAGGCGAGCCGGCGGGAGGGGCCTGTGACGGTCAGGAGAGGCCGCGTGGCGGGCAGGCACTACCATCTGTGGGGGCCCGGATGCAGAACAGCCTCCCCCAGATGAGCCTCGGCAGGTGGTCTGATCTTGGTCACCCAGGACAGGGGTCCTTGCTTGGTGGCATCCCGCCCAGGTCTAGGGGGTGCCTTCCCAACAGGGAGGACCCCACCCTGCATTACTTGGAGATGGAAAACTCGGCGCCTCACCACGGGAGGAAGAGGCCGGCATGCCTCTAAACCCCGACAGTGGTTGTACACGGGTGCCCCCGTAGTCCGTCACTGTGGAGGCCTTTCAGATGTGGCAGCCACAGGGCGTGGGACGCGGGTGTCCACCGACCAGGCATGACCCCCGATCCACGTTCATGCCCTTTGCACACAGCATGTGATACAAACCAACAGCCACAGCAGCGGGGACTGCACCCCACCCCCACGGCGTCCGTAGGCCCACCTTCCAGAGCAGAGTCCCGCAGCCCGGTGGTGGAGGCCAGGGGGTGAGGGGTGCATTTACACGAGCCCCACCCCCAGGCAGCTCACGCACACGTGTGGCTGACAATCACCCATACATCCATGCCGGGAATCTGGCGCACAGCCCGCCCGCAACAGGGCGCTGCTAATCCCCAGCTGCTCTCCTGACGCCACTCAGAGACGCCATCCAAGGCCGGACAGAGAGGGTCACTGTTTTCAAGGTCATACACCCAAGAGGCAGACACTGAGCCAGGGGCCTGGAGACAGGATTTGGGCCAAAGCTGTCCCTGTGCAGTCACTCGTGCCAGCAGGGGTGCGCAGACCCATGCACTCGGCATTCTTATGGAGCAGCTACAACGAGCCCAGCAGCTCAGCCGTCTGCAGAGCCCAGCTCCCGGGAAGACATCGCGGCCCTTTCCTGGGCCTGACGGACTAGGCAGCACGGGGCTCTGGAGGTGCACAGGACCGGACAGAAATGCTAAAATCGTTAGCATCTGGGATGCGGGCACGTTTCCTTGACGTCTCTGAGCCTCCGTTTCCGTGAGGCACTGCTTGTGCACGCCCTACCAGGCCTCGGCGGGATGATGCTGTGGGCACCCAGCACGGGCCGGGGGGAGGGGGTGTCCAGCACCCAGGCCGGATCAGCTCCTCACTGACAGATGTGTGACAAGCAGACATCAGGCCCCGCCCTACCCGCTGCTCCCCGTGCGAAATGCCCAGGCCGTGATTCGTCCATGCCTGTCCTAAGGGGCAGGGACTCGGCAGCAGAAGGCCAGCAGCTTCTCTCAAAGCTTCCCCAGGAGCAGTCATTTCCTCCCCCAACAGCTGCTGGGTGCCTCCATCCAGGAGCAGGAGGCCTGGTCCCCAGCCAGCCAGCCACGGGTGGCAGCAGGGGCGAGTGGGAGTGGGTTTGAACATGACCACTGACCTCCAGGGAGTCAGGGGTCATTCAGCCTTCCCTCCAGCTGGAAAGGAGGCACCGGGCTGGGCGGGAACACTGGGCTGGAGCAGAGGGACCAGGCTGCAAGAAGGGCCCTCCATGTCCACGGCAGCACAGGGTGAGCTGCGCTAATGCTTGGAACCTGTGAATGGACCTTTCTTGGAAACTGGATCACTGCAGACGTGATCGAGTTAAGATGCACGCATCCGGACCAGGGTGGGCCGTAAGTCCAGTAGCTGGCATCTTTCTAAGAGAAAGGAATGCGTGATCAGGACGCAGAGACACGCGGGAGAAGACCACGGGGCGACAGAGGCAGGGACTGGATGGCGCGGCCACAGGCACAGGAGTGGGGGCAGCCACCAGGAGCTCAAGGAGGCGTGGGCAGGACTCCCCCTCCAGCCTCAGAAGGAAGGGCCCCATTCCGGAGGTCCAGACGCCAGAGCTGTGAGAGGACAGCCTTCTTTTGTCCGAGCCCCAGGTCTGGGTCACTTATTACATACAGCAGCCACAGGACCTATCTAGGGCCTGGGCAACGGTGGCCCAGGGGCACAGTGGCCCCCACCCCTACGGCAGCCAAACTCCACATCTGGTATTTTGTCTCATCCGCAAGGTCACACGGCTGTTCACCCCAAGCTCCAGTCAGCAAAGTGAACTCGAGTTTTCCCACGGCCCCAGCCATGGCGGTGCCCCCTCACTAAGCATCTATTCTTGGGGACCTCCCACCATCGTGGTGCCCCCCCAGTCCACTCATTCTGGGGCGCTCAGTGCCTTCATCTGATCCATCCGAGCTGGGGTTGGCCAGGGACCTGTACTTTAACAAGTTTCCCAGGCAACTTAGCCAGCTTGGGGACCACCAGGCAGAGGGTCCTTCACAGGACAACGTCCTGATCTTCGCCCAGGACTCCAGGAGGACCAACGTGGAGTGTGACTGCTCCCTGCCTTGAGAGACACAGTGGGGCACAGACGTCTGTCCTGAGCGCCCTCGAACTGGGGACATAAGCCTCCAGGGCACGCCCTCAACTGCACTGGACACTTCAGGCAAAATCTGCTCCTCTGACGGTAAAGTGTCCCCACCCCACCCCCACTTTCTGTTCCCTTGAATGCACAGCAACAAAAAACATGGTTTTGTGCCAAAGGTGGGGCCTCAAGTTTCCCAGAGTCCGGTTTCCTGCCAGGCTTAGGTACAATCCCGGGGAGCTCCCCCCTAACCGTGTGCGCGCGCGCACCATGCGCGCGCACGTGTGTGCCTCCGCATGCGGCCCGGGGAAGGGTGGAGAGGCGCACGGAAATTCTTTCTGGCGGTCAGGAAGGCAGACGGGTGGAAACCGGAGCGCTGCACACCGTGCGCGCGCTCCCCTCCCCCACCCCCGCCCCGGAGGACACTTTCTCGTTGAGCTCCAGGGATCCCCAGGCTTCATGAAACAAGCCTGGACCTCAGGAACTGGGCTGCAGATCTGTCCGGAGCTTTCGGGGAGCCCCTGGCCGTCAGCCCTTCTCGGTGTGTGTGGCAGGCGGTCCGGTCTCCATGGCATCTCCTGTTCCCACCCCACCCCGTTTCCTGCTCCTTTAACCCCTGGGCTGCCTGCTCTGCCGCCCACCTCTGCCCTCGGGTGTGAAGCAGCGCCTCCGCGCGCGCGCATGCGCGCACACAAGGGCTTCTGGCACAGCAGAGGAAGCGGCTTCTCTTCCTGGTGCCAAGTGCCGGATTCCGCCTCCCGCACAGCTGCCGGGGCGTGGGCACCACGGTGCCGCTTCACGGAGACAGGTGAATTCCTGGGGCCCAGCTCTGACCCCGCCCCCGGACCAGCCAAACTCAGACACCTGGCAGGCAGTTCCTGTGGGCAGCTCCAACCTGCCCACACCCTCCAGAAACTTCTCTGCCAGCCAATAAGCTGCCCCTACAGACCAACTCCTCCACACCGATGGCAGGAACTTTTCGCCACCAGTAGGTTGCAGGGTCCTGTGGCGGCCACGTGCCTCTTCAGCAAAGCCTGAAGCCAAGACCAGTGAGGCGGGTGATTCTCTGAGTTCTTCCCCTGCACTTTCCCTCAGCCCCAGAGGTAGCAGCTGCTGCTTTTGTGTGCGGAATGAAACATCCAGAACGTCAAATGAACCATGTTAACCATTTCCAGGGGCATTAGGCACATTCCCAATGCTCCATCTCCTAGAACTTTTTCATCTTCCCAAACCAAAACGGTCCCCATGAAACACATCCCCGTCTACGTGCCCCCACCTCCAGTAACCACTGTCCTCTATGAACGTGGACACACGCCATACAGTGCTTTTGGGTCTGCAAGCGGAAGTGGAAGTGCCGGATCATATGGTATTTCTACGTTTAATTTTTTGAGGAACCACCAACTTATTTCCTTAGAGGCTACACCATTTTACACGCCCACCAGCAGCACCAGAGGCTTCCAATGGCTCCACGTCTCTGCCAACACGGCTACGTCCTGTTTGCTTATTTATAACAGCCGGTCTAGTGAGTGAGAGCTGGAACTTCACCGAGGATTGGATTTGTGTTTCTCTAATCTTTAGTGGCATTGAGTAGCTTTCATGGGTTTATTGGCATTTGTATGTCTTCGTTGGAGAAACGTCTGCTCCAGTTCTTTTTTTTTTTTTTTTTTTTTTTTTTTGCTTTTTGGTATGTGGGTAGCTCCCTGGCTGGGAATCGAACCCAGGCCGCAGCGCTGAGAGCACCAGCACCGAAGCCTTAAGCCACTACACCATCAGGGAACTCCCTGTTCAAGTTCTTTGCCAATTTATTAATTGGTTTTTGTTTGTTTGTTTGTTTTGGTTATTGAATTGTAGGAGTTCTTTATATTGTCTAAATAGCAATCACATAGCTGACTTGTAAATATTTTCTCCCGTTGTGTGGATTTCCTGTGCACTCTGTTGATAGCATCTTCTGATGCATGAAGGTTTTTCATTTTGATGGAACTCAATGTATTCTTTTTTTTCTTCTGTTGCCTGTGCTTTTGGTGTCATATCCAAGAAATCATGGCCAAATGCAATGTCACAAAGCTTTCCCCTAAGTAGCTGCTTCTTGTTTTTGCTGTTTCTGTTCCTCTGGGTCCTCCCTTACCCTTTTAGTAGTTAACCACTTTTTATCAGCTAATAATTCTTTATACTACACTGTGCTGTTCAAATTACCGGTGTGGTTTCTGTTTCCTGCCTGGGCCCTGACTGATACACTGAAGTAAGTAGAAGGAAGGAAGTAATGAAGATAAAGGCAGAAATCAAGAAAATGTAAAATAAAAGAAAAGAAAGCCTAAAGTTGGGTTTTAAAAAAGATCTACAAGTCAATAAATTGATGAGAGAAAAAGAGAGAAAGAATGGAGAACATGAATTACCAATATAAGGAGTGAAAGTTATCTCTAAGATCCTATAAGCATTAAAATTAAAGAAATGTTCGAACAACTTTACATGAATACATTAAACAATTCACATGAAATGGACAAATTCCTTCAAAATACAGCTTACTGAAGACACAAGAGGAAGTAAAAAACCTGAATAGCGTTCTCTGTATTTAATATAGTTAACACAAATATTTAATTTGTAATTTTAAAACTTTCAAAAATAAAAACCCAAATGTTAGGAATATATGGCTTCCTCAGTGAAGTCTATCAAACATTTAAGGATGAAATAGCAACAATCTTATGCAAACTTTTAAAGAAAATTGAGAAAGAGGAAACACTTCCAAACTCATTTTATGAGGCCAAAATAACCCTGGCAAACATGTTACCAAAACTAACTAACTGACAAAGAAAATACCACACCAATATCCCTCATGAATCGACACACAAAAAAAAAACTCCAGGCAAATCAAATTCAGCAATACATAAAAAGAATTATAGATCATAACCATATTAGAGTTATTCCAGGAATGCAAGCTTGGTTTCATACTCAATATCAATGATTGTAATTCACCCTATTAATAGAATAAAGGAGAAAAAAAGTCATCACTTCCTTAGATACAGGACATATATGGAAAATCTATAGTTAATATTATAAGTCCTGGCTCTAGGCAAGGGTGTCTACTCACCACATCCATTCAGTATTGTACTGGCAGCACTAGCTAGTGCAATAAGGCAAGAAAAAGAAATTAAAGGCACAAGATCAGGAACAAAGAAGTAAAACTACCTATTTTCAGATGACATAGTTGTTTACTTAGTAGATCATAAAGTACCTACAAAACAATTCTAGAAAAATACATGACTTTGACAAGGTCACAGGATATGATTCATGTACAAAAGTCAACTGGATTTTTTCTTTCTTTTCTTTTTTTTTTTTTTTTTTTTTTTTTTTTTTTTTTTTTTTTTTTTTTTTTTTTTTTTTTTTTTTTTTTTTTTTTTTTACTTTTTGGTATGTGGGTAGTTCCCTAGCTGGGAATCAAACCCAGGCTGCAGTGTTGACAGCGCCAGCACCGAAGCCTTAAACCACTACACCATCAGGGAACTCCTGGATTTTTACATACTAGCAGCAAACAATTAAAAATAAAATTTAAAACAGATATTCAATTTACAGTAGCACCAAAAACATAAGAGGAATACATTTAAAATTTTAATTAAAAAATGCAGACATACCAAGTTTATAAGATTAAAAGATTCAATGTTGTTAAAATGTTAACTCTCCTTAAATTGACCTATAGATTGAATGCAATCTCAATCCAAATTCACACAGCATTTTTGCAGAAGTTGACACTACTTCTAAAATTTACAAGGAAATTAAAAGAATGTAGAATATTCAAAGCAATGTTTTGGATATATTGAGAAACCTTATTTCAAGACTTGTTATAAAGCCACATCAATCAACACAATGTGGTACTGACAAGAGAATAAACAAAACATTAAACATGATAGAGTCCCCCAGTAGAACTACATATACACCGTCAATTGATGTGCAATGAAGATGCCAAGGTAATTGAATAAAGGATGTCTTTTCGAGAGGAGGGGGGAAGCTAAATATAAGGTGATGGAAAGAGAAGTCACATTAGGTGGTGAACTGATTATACATCAAGTTGACAATGCACTGTAGAATTGTATGCCTGAAACCTATGTAATCCTTGCTAACAGATGTCACCCCAATAAGTCTAACAATAAAAATGAATTAAAAAAAAAAGAAAAAAAAGAATGTCTTTTCAACGAATGGTGCTAGAACAACTGAAAATCCATACAGGGAGAAGAAGAAAAAAAAAGACAAGACAATGGACCTTAACCTCATACTATATACACAAATGAATTCGAGGTGGTTTTTGAACCTAAATTAAAAGCTATAACTATAAAGCTTCTAGAAGAAAACATCTTTGCAACCTGGAGTCAGGCAAAGCTTTATTATAAAGAACACAGAAAGAGGTAACCAAAAGAAACGAATTTGTTTCCACTGAACTTCATCAAAATTAAAATGGCAAACCTTCACTCATCAAATGATATAATTCAAAACTGAAAAGGCAAGCCACAAAGTCGGGGGAAAATATTTGCAATCCATCTATCTGACAAAAGACCAATATCTGGAAAGAATAACAAAAAGTCAAGCAACTCACTTTTAAAATGGGCAACAGATGTGAACAGACATTTCATAAAGGAACGCACATGAATAGCCAGTAAGTACATGAGAATGTGCTCAACAGCATCAGCCATTGGGCAAATGCCAAGTGAAGCCATCAGGAGACACCAGCACACACCCAGCTGAAGGACTAAACTGAGAGTGACAGCACCAAACGTTTAGCGAGGACATGGAGCAACTGGAACTCAGATGCACTGCTGTAGAACGGTACAGCCACTTCGGGGAGAAATCTGGCAGTGTCTTACAAAACGAAGCACAGACTTACCCTCTGGCCCGACAACCCCCCTTCTTGGTATTTACACAAGAGACATGGAAGCGTATGTCCATAAAACAACTTGTACAGCGGCTTTATGCATGAGAGTCCCCAATAGAAACAACAGGATGCCTAGGAAACCACAAGATGTTCGTGAGATGGACACCATCAGCAATAATGGAACAAGCTACGGGCACCGGCGGCAACACGGGTAGATCTGCTAAAGCATATCTCATGGCAAAACTCATCTCTAGGGGAAGCTATCGGGGCGGGGGCAGAGAGTGACTGGGGTGATGGCGGTGTACGGCTAGTGGCGCTCTGATGCGCAGTGTACACGATGTGTCCAAAGGCAGAGAGCGGTACACGTAAGGTCTGTGTGCATCACGGTCCACCAGTTTTACCGCAAACAGAGAACCACAAGCCCTAAACGTTCTGTTCTGTTGACTTGACGATAAAGCCGAAGCCATGCACGTCCAGTGGAGAGTTAAGCTAAGCCATGGCCTTCGGCAGGCAGGCGCGGCGTGTTAACTGCCCTTTCCGCTTCCGATCGCTCCCACCTACAGCGGGTTTATCGGGACGTAACCCCATCGTAAGACGGGGGCTCTGGCTGACGAGATGCAAGCTGACCTTCCACAGGGTCATGGAGCTTATTTTGAAATGCACCCAAATTTCACACGAACTGTTGGTGGGTGTGCGGGGCATGGGTGTGTGGTGAAGTGAACAAAGTATGCACAACCAAAAATCAGCAAGAAAAAAGAGGGGGCAGGAGACCCTCTGCCCTGAGCCCCAAACTCCGAAACCTCACTGGCCTCGCCCAGTTTAGGACAGGCCGTCCCGGACACGTCACCTCCAGCGGTCCCCAACCCCAGTGCCAGGAGAGGTGCCTTCCGATCCTCACGGGACTTCCCACGTTCCCCACCCACCTGTCACTTTCTCTGCCTGGCGGAGCAGCTGGCCTGAGTGGAAATGACACCGGGGCGGCCCCTCCCCACAGGGAAACGAAAACCCAGCGCCGCTCTCCAGGGCGGGCAGCGCCACCTCCTGGACGAAGGGATTTCTGCACCTAATTCCTCCGTCTTCAGTTTGTGGCTTCACAGCTGTCCCCTTCCTGTCGCCGGAGCTGCACAGGGCCCCTCCTTGCGGGGGATCTGGGGTGTCTGTGCATGCGTCCAGCACACAGGCCCCTCTGTCCATTTGTCCCCAGAGAGACACAAGCTCCCTTCCCTCCAACTGCTCTCTGCAAACTGGGGGTGGTGGGGACTGCCAGACTTCTGCGCTGTGCGCCCCCCCACCCTCAAACACACACCAGAGGTGCAGCCCAAGACCACCCTCTCTGGATGGCGCTTCAGCCCCTCCCTCTCCCTCAGACACAGTGACATCAAGATCAGGACACTATGAAATCCCTTGAACATGAAAATAGGTGGCAGTCAAACAGTTCTAAAGCCGTAGTTCCGTAGTCACTATCGGATAACAATACCCTGGGTGACGTGCCACACAGCAGCGGGCTTGGCTGTGCGACCAGATGGAACATGCTACCTGGAGAGGCACCTGGACATCAGCCAGGCTGGAGGGACAAGCCAACCAGAGCTGAAGGGAGAGGGTGTGGGGTGTGGGGGTGGGGGGGCAGAGTCCTGGCTGAGGGCTGCCCAGTGTGAACACCAGGGGCAGCAGGGGCAGAGAGGGACACGGGCCTGAAGCGAAGCCACGCAAAGGGGAGGCCACAGGCCCTGCGGTGAGCCCCCTGTGCTCGACAGTCACACCTGTGCCGCCCCCACCAGGTACAGCGGAGGGTCAAGGACACGCTCTGTGTAGCAAGCAGGGTTTTGACCAATGCACTCCCTGTGTGGGGCAAGGTTCACAGGCATCCACTGTCCTACTAGACAGGACCTTGAATCTCCTTTGTCCCCAGGTGCCACCCAGTCCTCTTCAGGGGAACAGAAACAGTGCCAGGAAAGCAGAGGAGGAACCCAGGACGGTCAGCCCAAGGGCCAAGGCCAAGGTTGCCTGCGAATAACCAGGAGCTGGACACACAGCAGCTCAGGCCACTCCCGCAGCTGGTGGTACCGTCCCCCGCAGGCATGTGGTGTCACACAGGTAACCCAGCCTGGAGACTCCGGACCCCAGGAGAAGTGACACAAGAGGGCCGTAGTAGCCCTCGCCACTCCAACGCAGGCGTTACCTCCTGGAGGCTGCCCGCTCCTGGGGTCACCTTCCCAGGATTCAGGCCATCTTACACTCAGCCAGACACAGGCCAAGCCACAGCCAGCGGCCTCCGGGATCAAACAGCACACATGCTCCCTCCTGAAAACAGCAGCCCCTGGAGCAGGACAGGGTAGGGCAGGCAGGGCAGGGCTGGCCACCACGCCCAGTGGCCTCTCCAACCACCGGGGTCCACCCAGCAATCAGAGGCCCTTCCTATCCAGCTGCCAAGAGCCTCTACAACAGCCTCTGCCCCTCCCTGCCTGCCACGGGCCAGTCTCAGCAGCCACTCAGCATTCAGGTCCTGCCATTCCCTCCACATGGTGCCCATCACGCCAAAACATAAAAATAAATCAATAAACAAAACACCAAACCTGCACCAGGGCCTCCTAGGCTCGGCTCGGCCTGGCCCCACCCACTGGAGCCCCCTCTAACAACGTAGTCCGGTCACGCACACGTTCATGAGGAAGCAACCGCAGGCCCTTTGCACTTGCTCTTCCCTTTGCCTGAACGCTCATCCTCCCGGTTTGGGGCTGGTCGGGTCCTTCTGCTCATGCAAATTTCAGCTCAAAGTCAGCTCCTCAGGAAGGGCATCCATGAGGTCCTCCCCGCCACACACACACTCACAAACGTACGCACCCAGTAACAATCACCCGTCTGTTCTAAAATCATGGCTGATGGGCTTCTTCCTCAGCTGCCTGACATCTGGTGCAGACTCTAAGTCCCAAGAGGACAAGGACTGCATCTTCCCCGCTCCTCACTGTAGGCCAAGAACCCAGGAGAGTGCCTGCACACAGTAGGACCTCAACAAGTATTTGACACGTTGAACTGGAACAAGTCTCATATAGCGGTCCTGCGAACAGGAACCCAGGGATATGACGAAATGGGGTGAACTCAGGGCAGAACAGAGGTCACTGGTGGCTCACCACAGGGGCGGGGGGAAGTGAGGACAGCGAGGAGGCTCGGAGCGCCAGCAGGCCAGGCGGGTGGGTCCCTGCCGCCCGAAGCCCAGTGGCTCCATCACACTCGTCTGCTCCAGAGACCAGCCCAGCACAAAAGCACTTCAGAGGCTTCAGAGCAAAGTTTCAGAGCCTCTTGGCTCATTTACAAGAGGTGTGTTGCTTTGTTTATTCAGCTTTCCCCAAGTCAGAGTTTCCTGGTTTGTAAAGGGGGGGGAGGGGAGAGAGAGAGGGAGAGAGAGAGAAAGAGAGAGAGAGAGAGCGCACATGCACAAGCTCAGGAGAGGGAGGAAGGGAGGAGGAGGAGGGGAGAGGGAGGGAAGAAAAGAAAGGAAGGGAAGGGAGGTCAGAGGTCGAAGGGCAGGTCCGGAGGCCACAGGCAGAGAGGGGGCTTCATGAGCTAAAATTTGCGATGCTCTAGGTCCTGCGTTCCAGGTCGGGCCCGGAGCCTGAGGCTGTTCTTCCAACTTGTTGAAAGGAAACATGCGAGTTTCTCCTTTAGGTCCAGTGGCCATCCCGTCCCGCGCACAGCCCAAGAGGAGCTGAACCCCCCACCAAGCCCACCTGCAGGGTCCCCGTGTGGGTGGTGAAGGCGGGACAGGTCCCAGCAGGACAGAGGGGTTGAGGTGGTGGCTTTGGGGGAGGCTTGTGCCCAGAGGGATGGGACACACGGGGATGAGCAGCTCCGAGCAGGAGGCAGATGGAGAAGCAGAGAGCCGAGGCCAGGAGGCAGCATGGGGGCAGAGGAGGCGCTCCGAGAGGGGGCAGGGGGACTGCTGCGAACACACGTGGCTGTGACAATGGCCAAAAGGTGGAAGCAACCCAAATCTCCATCCACAGGTGATGGATACACAAAACGTGGTCTCCCCACATACACAGGAGGGAACTCTGAAGCCTGCTACACGCAGATGCACCTTGAAGTCATTACACTAAGTGACATGAGCCAGTCACCAAAAGGACAAATGTCGCAGGATCCCACTTGACCGAGGCACCTGGGACAGGAAGGAGAAGGGGGGTTACCAGGCACTGGGGCAGTGGGGGGCAGGGAGGATGGGACGTTATGTCGAATGGGGACGGAGTTTCATTTGGGGAAGATGGAGAAGTTCTGGCGATGACCAGATGGTGGCACAGTTACGTGAATGGCCGCAGTTAACGCCACTGAACTCACTGTACACCTCAAAATGGTTAAAATGGTAACAACTTGATGTCACCTAATTTTACCACGGCTTTAAAACGAGCCCAGCGCCCTGGACATGCCTGGCCCTCGCAGGGTGACCTGGCTCCAGTGACCACTTGCAAATGGCTCAGGACGCTCCAATTTCCATGCTGTCTCGTCCTGGAAGGCGGTTCTCGGCTGTCTAACCCTGTCATGCCTTAGTAGGGCCTTACATAGAGACAAATCCTCTGATCAGAAAGAAATGGGGACAGACCATTTTGGGGTTCAAAGGGACCCTCATCAGGCAGGCCCACCCAGGGACCACACTTGTCCATCGAGGTCCACTCTGCCCCAGGGCCTGTCCCCACGCTGGCGGCCAGGGGTGGAGGGGGGCTGCATGGAGGGGGCACAGGGGACTCCTGGCAGCTCCCTAAGTCCCGCAAGGGGCTGTGCTCCCCGCACCTTGGCAGGGGCAAAGCGCCCCGCCCTGTGTGTCCAGGACACATGGGGACTGTGCTGGGTTGGATGATGCCCCCCTCCCCAAATTCAGGTCTGCCTGGAACCTGCGAACATGGCCCTCTGAAAAGGGGTCTTTACTGATGCAATACTCGTAAGCTAAAGACCTTGAGATCCAGTCATCCTGGATTATCCGGGCGGGTCCTCGATGCAGTGACGCATGTCCTTACAAGAGAAGTGCAAGGGGGAGATGGGGGACGTGGGAGAAGGAGGCCACGTAACGACAGAAGCAGAGATGCACCCACAAGCCATGGGTGACCACGGGAGCCGGGAGAGAGGCCTGGGACGGACTCTCCGTCAGCCTCCAGAAGGAGCCAGCCTGCCCACACCTTGACGTGGGCCTTCCCGGATGGGGAGAGAATCCGTGGCCGTGGCCGTAACCCGCCCAGCTAAGAAACTACACCGGGACCAAGGCTGCTGGCGGTCAGAGCTGGAAGAGGGGCCAAGAGGCGTGGGGCCAAGCCTCTCATCTCGGAGAGGGCGAGGGCAGGTCCAGGCAGCCGAGGCCCAGCGTCAGTGCAGGCCAGGGATGCAGAGACCGTGAGGACAGCTGAGAAAGGGACAGGTGGGGACGGAGGCCCTGCCTCATGGTGACAGAGACCCCCTGGGAAGAGCAGAGCGCCAGCTCCCTCCTGCTGGGTGACCCCCCTGGGCCTCACGGACACCCAGCCAGGGGCCGCCGTCCAGGGACCGTGTGGCCCGGCCCTCCTCAGACCCCACGCCAACATTCATGACCCGGCGGTGACTTCCACATTCCCTGCCTGCAATGCACCCTGGCAGCCCCGCTGAGCTCAGTAACAGCTCCCCAGTGGAAAGTTCCCTGCTTGGAGATTCTCTCCCTGCTGAAAGACAAGTGCTTGGAATGAGATAAAACTGCTTAGTTTGTAAGAGCCACAAAGCCAGTGCAGAACAAGACCAAAAAAATAAATAAATAAAATAAAAAACGCGGGCCCTTGGCTGGAGGGAGCGGCCTTCTGTCTCAACGGCCAGTCACCGCTCCGTGACTCATCCCCACCGTGCTGACTGAAGCCCCCTGGCATCTTCCCAGGGGTGCCTGACCACTGACGAGGCCCCCAGGCACACAGGCCGGGCAGGGAGCAGATGGGAGGTCTCCGGAGGCCGCCCGGCCTTGCCCCGAGCCCCCTTCCCGCCCGGGGGCGGGCAGACCTCGGCCCTCCCCGGCAGCCCTTCCCCCCTTCCTTGGGGCGGGCAGACCTCGGCCCTCCCCGGCAGCCCTTCCCCCCTTCCTTGGGGCGGGCAGACCTCAGCCCTCCCCGGCAGCCCTTCCCCGCTTCCTTGGGGCGGGCAGACCTCGGCCCTCCCCGGCAGCCCTTCCTGGACAGCCGCTGGGCAGTGGCGGAGATCTGGCCGGACACGCCGGGAACGCCAGCCCAGTGGGGCACGGCCAGGGACAGCCACGTCTGGACATGGGCAGCCGGGGCGTCTGGCTGGACAGGCCCCTATCCACACACACACAGCCTCAGGGCCCCCCGCCACCTTGGCCCTTTGCTCAGTGGGGACTGAGGTGTCACAACAGCCTGCTAGTAAGACAAAGGGCACACACACCTGGCAGGAAAGAGGGAGCCCCACAGCAGGCAGGGGACCCCCACAACAGGCTAAGGAACCCCCTGGCAGTAGGGGACCCTGCCTCAGGCCATGCTAGTCCAGCTCCCTCCTTTACAGATTGGGAGACTGAGGCCCTGGCCACAGAGATACCGGCTCAGGGTTCCCCAGGGACTGGGTGAGCGCTGAGTTACCACTGAAGACCACGGGCACGGTCCGAGCAGGCCCGGGGAAAATGGGGAAAACCTCGGGATTTTCATTTCCATTCATATCTGCAACCAGTTTCTAACTGAGCTTTGACAGAAATGAAGGGTTTGTTTGTCTGTTTGTTTGTTTGTTTTGGGATGGTTCCCTGAGCAGGGATCAAACCCAGGCTGCAGCGGTGAGAGTGCTGAAGCCCAGCCACTACACCACCAGGGAGCCCCCCAGAAAGGAGTGTTTTGTTTTGTTCTGTTTTAATGAAAACGCATCCAAATGAAGATTTCATAGAAAGTACCCATTTTCCCTGAGGCACATCCTGAGCAAGGTCCCACCCAGGTCATCTGCAACGACACAGCGCTGACGCTTCCCGGATCATTCCCGACTCCCCAGGGGCCTCCTCCTGGCCTGTGCGTGCCACCTCTACGGTCCCCTGCTGGTCACCGACCTGGGTCTTGGCCTGGTCATCTGCAATGAAGGCTGAACCCAAGGCCCCCGTGGGCCAGGCCCCACGTGAGCCCCTCTCAGGGACCCCCTCTCTGCAGCCCCTGCCAGGCTGGGAACAGGGGACCCTGGTTCCGCACCTCCGACCACCCACACATGGTCCATGTCCCCGAGCTCAAACACAGACAAGGTGCGATTTCGCCAGCCGTGCCTTCCACGGGTGTCCATGGCCACTCCACCTCCCGTGGTCAGTTGGCTGTGCCCGTCTGTGCGTTCCCAGCGGCACACGCACTGTCAGCGGCTCTCCACCCAGCGGCTGCTCCACTGAGAGCCGCCTTCCTTCTCTCTGGCCTCTTGTCCCCCCCACACACGTACACACACATGTACACATGTACACACAGAGAGACCGCACACGTACACACGTGTACACACAAGTGTACACACATGCACACACGTACACAGACATGCACACACACATGCGCACAGAGAGAGACACGCACACGTACACACACGTACACACATGTGTACACACACGCGCACACACGTACACACACAGACATGCACACGCACACACACATACACACACGAACACACATGCACACACACGTACAGAGACACACACGTACACGTACAGACATGCACAGGTATACACGCACATGTGTACACACGCACACACGTACACACAGAGACATGCACACGTACACACACATACACACACGAACACACATGCACACACACGTACACACGTGTACACAAACACACACACAGAGACACGCACACATACACACACGTAAACACATGTGGACACGCACACACACACACGTATATGCACACGTACACACAGACATGCACACGTACACACGTACACACATGTACACACGCACACACGCGCACACACACGCACACACACACAGAGACACGCACACGTACACACACGTATATACACACGTACACACACATGCGCGCGCACACGCACACGTACACACACACATGTGCACACGCGCGCGCACACACACACACACAGCGGCAAACAACAGACCAGAGCCTGTGGCACTGTCGGGTGAGAGGGGTCAGCTCGGTACACCCGGAAGCGAGGCTGATGCCCGAGGACGTGTCAGACCTACACAGTGGAGCCCAGCGCCTGGCTGCGGGGGGAGGGGGAGCCGTAAGCAGCAGACGCTGTAATGACCGGGAATTAGTCATGATGCCGTCAGAGGCTGACCCAGCCACAGCACATGCGGCCGACTGAAGGAACAGAGGAGGCCTGACCTGGACACGAGGGTCATCTAACCGGGCCACTAAAGGAGGAGCATCCTTCCTCTTCATTTGTGGGTGCTCACTCCACCCCATGGGTCTGTGCCCGCTCCACGGATTCTGCCAATGGGAATGGCCCCTTGGCCTGTCTCTGAGAAGCTCACAGCCCCTGGGGCTGGCCCCTACATGGGGTGTGGGGGCGGGTCTAGGCACCATAAAGCCCCTCCACCCCAAGGACCAGCCGCCTGCCCTCCCTCCAGGCCCTGACGTGACATCCAGATGTTTTCAACAGCGATTCTGCTCCAGGATCTGAGCAGAGCCCACATCTGCTAATCTTTCTGTCCTGAAATGTCCCTCAGTAACTGTGGATGATTGTCACCCCCCACACACAGACACACACCCGGTCACAGGGCTTCCAAGTGAGTACAGGACCCAAATGGCTCTGTCACCCCCAAGCAGGATTCATCTTAATTCCCCCAAGCCTCAGGCAGAACAGGACGCGCTGTCTCTGATGTGCATGCACGCACGCATCTGCACATCTCGGCTGGGCACTGGGAGCGTCCACCCCTGTAATCAAGTCCCCGGGAGGCACCCAAATGCTATTTCAGGGAGAAGACCACGCCAGCCTTGGAGACAGACCCTGGCTGGCAGCAAAAACACAAACCACACGGTGGACAAACCAACCACCCGCCAGCACCCCTCACGCCAGCGCCCAGGCCCCCGCGCCGGAGGCAGGTCCCCCCAGCCTGCCCGGGAGTTCAGCACCCACAGTCTCGGCATCCGGGGGTCTGTGAGGATGCAGGAGTGACAGACAGGTCGGGGAGTGAGAAGAGAAGTAGCAAGGGGAAGGGAGCCCAGGGTAGGTCAGCCAGATTTAGCACAGCTCAGCTGCTGGCACAGCACCACGGCCCGCGACCTCAGCACAGTCAAGAGTTTGAGAAATAAAGTCCACGGCAAAGGGCACAGGCGACCCCTGGGTGCTGGCGTCCCGAAGCCTAAGCGACGCTCCGGGCGCGGGAGCGCGGGGCGGCCCCTACCTGAGATCCGGTCTCTCTCCATCACTCCGATGTATTTAGCAGCGGGCGGAGCCGTGTCCCCCTCTTCAGAGGCGGCCTCCCCTTTCTCACCCCGCTGCCCTCCCTCTTCTCTGCCTCCTCCTCCTCCTCCAAAAACACTCTTTGTCTGGTCTAATTTCTTCAATCTGCTGCAATCCCGAATGCATCCAAATTACCACATTTCCATGTGCTGATCATATGTTTGTGCTTCCAAACTGAAGTAGCATTGTCTCTGAAGCCGGCGGACCGGGACGAGGGGAGAAGGCGGCAGGGGAGGCGGAGCGAGGGCAGCCGGGGCCCTTGCGGGTCCCCCGGGGCGGGCGCGCGCGGTGGCTCCGCGGCGGGGCGTGCGGCTTCCGGCCGGCCCTTCTCCCGGCCCCTGCGGGCCCTCGGCCGAGGCTCGTCCGCCCGCCGCTGCTGGTTACTATCCACTCGGAGAAGCGTCCCTCAGCCTCTTGGAAACCAGCGCACAGAGTCCAGTTCCTGGCGACGTCCGAGGTCCCTCTGGTTCCGGCTCGCGCGACGCGACGGCTTCCTCCGGGGGAAGCGGCGCCAACGCCGGCTTCCTGGGCCCGACTCACCTTCGTCCCCACGCGGGGGCCCCGCCCGACCCCCCGGGCCCGCAGGAGGGGCCGTCGCGCCCCAGGCAGGCGGCCCAGCCCGGCTCCGGAGCACCTGCCCCGGGGTTGAGCTCCAGAAGTCACCCCTGCGGACGCCCCGGTGTCGCGGACGCCCCGGTGTCCCGTCCGCCGGCGGTGGCAGAGGCAGCTGGCCGTCCCCGCCCAAGCCGAGAGGGAGAGCGGGCCGGAGACTTCCTGGAAGATTCCTACCACACGCTCATGAGTCAGTGAGCCTCCAGCTGTCCCCGGGGAGGGAGCGTGGCTCCTTACCGTGAGTCCCGGACTCGGCGCCCTGGAGGAGGGCACGTGGGGCCAGCCGGGCGGGGGGCTCGGCAATGTTTCCTGCCCTTCCCCAGCGGTCCCCGGGGGCTGCTTACCTGACACCCCCGGGGTGGGGCACAGCACCTGGTCGGAGTGGGGGGGGGGCATTCCTTCAGCTCTGTGAGCCCCATTCACCTCAGGCTGGCAGCCCTGGGCCCCGGACAGACAGGTTTTGTTTGCCTGTGCAGTCCGTGCCAGCGCCGAACCCTCAGGCCATTTCCCGGAGAACCCCAGACTTGCGCTTCTCTTGGGAAAGGGAGTGGACCGGGCGGCGTGAGGAGCGGTACCCCTTCTGATGGAGCCACGCTTTCCGCGTTGCTCTGGTCCACCTGGCCCTTCAGTTACTTTACCTCCTCCCTTCACCAGCCTCTGCCCGCCCCCCCCCCCCCCCCCCCCCCCCCCCCCCCCCGCCACGGCCATATCGTGCTACCACGAGGAGAGGCCTATGCACAACTCACGGCCAAAGTCCCCGTCCCCACCTGGGTGGGACAGGACCTCGAATGCAGTCTGCTACGCAGCAAAGGAATCTTCCTGGGGTGAGGGTGGGGGATAATTCCTCCCAGCTTTCTGGGAGACATCCCATAGCAACCATCTCCCACCACACCCCTGTTCACCCCCAGCAGAGCCAGGAGGACAGCCCCAAATTCAGCCTGCAAGGTGAGGACAGTGTCTCAGCCAAGGGGGTTCACAGGGGCTCAGGCACTGTGGTGGGCTGAATAATGGCCCCCCGGAGATATCGCCTCCAAATCCTGGAACCTGAAAGGGGACTTTATTTGGACAGAGTTCTTGCAGACAGGATTAAGTCAAGGGTTTCGGATTACCGGGTGGGCCCTACGTGCTATCACATGTTCTCACATGAGAGGGAGGCAGAGAGAGCTGTGACATCCATGCACACAGTAAGGGACGTGAAGACGCGGGCCTTGACCTTGAACACATGGCGATGCAGCCACAAGCCAAGGCGTGTCGGCGGCCCTGGCAGCAGGAGGGCCGGAAACTCTCCCTCGGCCTTTGGAGAGCGGGTGGCCCTGCCGACACCTTAATTTCAAACTTGTGGCTTCCAGCGAGAGAATAAATTTCTGTAGTTTTGAGCACCCCAGTCTGTAGTCTTTTGTTACAGCAGCGATGGGACCCTCAGACCGACTAAAGAGCCCGTATTCCCTGGATACTGCTTCCTGCTGATTACATCTCACTGTGAAACGTTGTGTGAAACCAACCACTGCCAATCGCGGAGCGAGCACAGTGGGAATCGACATTTTGGGGGTTTATTGAATCTCTCTTCCAATTTTGAAAAAAAATTCCGTATTGGTTTTTCTGATTATCCTGTAACACATGTTCATTGTATTAAGTTTGGAAACTACAGAAAACGTACCAAGCAACCCCGTTAATGCGAACAGGACTCCCCAGCGGGCCCAGCTGCCGCGGCAGACGCAGGCCGGCTGAGGGGCCAGGACGTGGGGCGGGCGGTGGCAGGTCCCCCCGGGCCCGCTCGACTCCTGCAGACGCCGCTGGGTACACTGTGGATTTCACCGCTGGGGTTGGTACAGCTGCGGAGCACAGCCCTGGCCCTCGGTGTTCCCCGGCATAGTTTGGCTCAGGGTCCGTTCCCCCACCAGGCCTAAAACTCCAAGCATTCTGGCCCACACGAGGAATAATCTGAAACCGAAAACCTGGCAGCACCAGTCGGCTGGGCCGAGGCCCGAGTTAGTCATGAGCCAGCTCAGAGGTGGGGTGAGGCCAGGCGGTGGGGGACGGGGACAGCCAACCCCACTGCTCCCTGAGTCCCGGCCTCCTCTCCAGCACCCAGCACTCAGGGACAACTTGCCAGGCCCGACCCCGTCCCAAAGTGGGTTCCCCACACAGCTCCATCCCCCATAACGCGGACAGCCTCCTGGACGCCGGAAGCTGTATCCTGTCTCAGAGTCACCAGGCACATGAGCGTAATAAACGGCAGCGAGCAGCCTCCGTGCAGGGGCTGGTCTCCCTTCCCCAGCGCATCCCACACTCAGCCGGTGCTTGCTGTCCGGAGGGGGGCAGGACCCCCCTGCCACGGGTCACAGCTTCGGGAAACTGCTCGTGCCAGCGAGCAAGCCCCAGCTCCTGGCCAGCCGAGCCTGCCCTCGGCCGTCCCCAACAGTCCCTTCTAGGCAGTCTCCATCCCCCCCACACCTGCACCTGTGACCTGCATGCTCCCGGTCCCCTTCTTTCCCTTGTCACCGTCACCTTCACGGGCCCGGTACCCGATGAAAAGGAAACACGAGGGCTGCTCTGCCCACTCCCACCGAGCAAGTCCGGGTCTCCCCGCCCCTGGCTGGGAGGGGACACGAAGGTTAGGAGGCGTCCCCAGGTGCCTTAGCTGCCACCGCCAGGCCAGGAGGAACGTGCTCCAGGTGATGCTGCCCCGGGACGGGTGACAGGACAGAAGGGCCGTGAGGACGGGATTCGGTGGAAAGGACACCTTCTGAGGCTCGGGGCACCACCCCCACCCCTGACACAGGGACCTAGTGGTCCCCGACCATGAGCTCCAGCTCTAGGCCCAGTGCAGCCTCTCATGTAAGAGATGACTTTTCGGGTCATTTCCTGCTCATGACTAGACTCAACCACGAACGTTTGCCTCCTGGAATTAAAAATAAAGGCGCTCCCTGCGACCCCCTCGCTGAGACCCTCCCGTGGCCACCGCGGCGCCACCTGCCAGCAGAGCGCCCGCCAGCCTAGACCTTCCGGCCCCGGCTGGCGGCCTGCAGCCTCCGAGAGCAGGCCCGGGCCTGGGCCTGGGGCCGGCCGCATTCCTCTCCGGAATCTTCTCTCCAGTTTTTATGGTGCCTCGAGTTTCGGCCAATCCTAAATAAATACAAGCCGGCGGCTCTGCCCCTGGGACAGCTACAGTTTACTGGTACAAACAGCCTGGGCCGGCCTGTTGCTTTGGGAGTTCTTCCAGGCCATTGTGGAAGGAGACCCAGACAATGGAGACAAGCAGCCCAGACGGGGTTTGCGAACGGCCCCCTGGCTCAGCCGTCACTCCAGGAGGGGGCCCCCAGCTGCCTGCACAGAGCGAGGCCAAGTGGGGTCTGCCCCCGGGCCCCGGCGTGTGAGCCTCCCCGCCAGGTCGCTGAGCCCTCCCCCCAGACCTGGTGGCTCCCTTCCGCTGGGAGCGCAGGATCCCGTCTGCTCAGCTGCACGCTGGGTCAGCAGTGCATGTGGGGTTCCAACCCATCCATCACCCAGTTCTGCCCCACAGAACCCCCCGCGATGATGTCATGGCAGGCGCGTGCGGCTGCTGAGCGCGAGCACGTGGCCGGTGCTCCTGAGGAGCGGAGTCTGAGTTTGGTGTTAAATCACGAAATGCGGTCACTTAAGTGGCAGTGGCCACGGGCGCCCACCTGCTGCCCTGCAGGCCGGGGCTGCCGCTCCTTCTCCCCTCCCTGGAGACATCACGGAAGTCTCCGAACATTTCTCCCCTGGAAGACAAACAGAGAAAAGCTGCTCTTCAACCCAGGGAAGAAAAGGCTGATATTTCCATTTTAAACTTTTTTGGGGGGCCGATTCCCCCAAACTTCTCCTATCAAGTTCAATTCAAAAATATCTCCTGCCTGCTGGCTGTGTGCCATCAGCGTGCCCGGGTCAACGGGTGGGAGGAGGCGGAAATCCCCGGGGCCGACCAGCTCCAGGGCACCGACTGGCTGGGTCCTGGGAGAATGCCTCCGGCGGTGACAGTGGTGACAGCGCACAGGGCCGATTCCCATGCTGTGGACTGCGGGGGAGGCCGAGGCACTGGGAGCGTCGTGCACACTGTCCTTGGGTTTGAGCTCACCCTGTGGGGAGAGGCGAGCCCAGGGTTCTCCACACCAGGACTGTGACCAGGTCTGCAGTGAATAATCACGTGGATGGAACCGACTGTCCAGTCCGGGGACATGGTGGGGACTTCGCAAATGCTCACTGCGTGGGGAGGAGCCTCCAGTGGGAAGGAAGGGTGGGGACAAGGAGGGACACCGGGGGCCTGACGAGGGCATGGGCAAGATCAGAGGCAAGCCCTCCCAGGGCTGTCTGCGGGAGCACGGGGTGACAAGATCTGGGCCATCTGCAGACCAGGAGACAGGTCAAGTGCAACAGGGACTTCTCGCTCGAGTACGTGGGTGGGTGGCAAGGCTGAGAGGTGATGGCCATGAAGGAGCAGGGGTGAGTGGGTGGGAGAGGACTTAACGAGCTGGGGGTGCCTGTGGGAACCCAGGTACAAGGGAGAGGTGGGGAAGCAGCTGGGCAGGCCGTCAGGAGGGTGACTGTCCCATTAGACGTGAGTACAGCCCAGTGTCAGGCTGAGCACTCGCTGGGCACGGCCCCAGCCGGGCCTGGCACAGACAGACGGGGCAGCCCCCCTGAAGGGAGGGATGTGTGAGCAGGCAGAGAAAGGCGGGCGGCAGGGAGGGAGCCGCCCCACACAAGCAGCGTTAGGGAGACCCTCCTGTGGGCTCAGTGTCACCCACCCACAATAACAGGTGGGAAGTAGCTACCTGGGGCCGCTGCCACAAATCCCCGTAAACTTAGGGTCTCAAGACAACAACAAGGGATTCTCTCACGATCCTGGAGGTGCAAGTCCAAAATCAAGGAGCCAGAGGTCCTGGGGAAATCCTTCCTTGACTCTTGTGGCTTCTGGCCACCCCAGGCATTCCCTGTCCTGCGGCTGCATCACCCCAGTCTCTGCTGCCATCTCCCCTGTGTGTCTGTGTCCCTTGTAAGAACCCCAGCCGTGAGATCCGGGGCCCACCCGCATCCACTACGACCTCCTCCTGAGATCCTTAACTGATCACGTCTGTAAAAGACCTATTTCCAGATCAGGTCACTGTCTGTGGTTCTGGGTGAACAGGAACTTAGTGGGGACACTGTTCGACTGGCTCCAGAAGGCGTGGGAGTAGGGAGGGGGCACCCGAAGGAGGAAAAGCAGGTCCCAGCAACACACCGGAAGTCAGGGCAGAAGGAGGGGCTCTGGGGACAGGCCGGCTGGCTGGGCCGGGCCACAAGGAGGTGAGGAAGCAGACAGTGCCTGGGAACCAGGGCAGAGGTCGGCCGGCGACTGTGGTCTGGGAGGCAGCAGCCCAGAGTGGCTGCTCCAAGCCCAGGAAGTGGGTGAGTGTGGGGAACAGTCTGGGAGGGCACTGGGGAGGGCTGGGGGGACGCCCCCTAACCCAGCCAATCCAGCCAAGGAAACACACACACACACACACACACACACACACACACACGAGAATGCGTTCAGTTGTGCTGGTGACAGAGGGCACCTTGCATGGACCCCGGCAGCAGCCGGATGGGGAGACGGCTCTGCCTCCCCACACAGAGCAGTGCTCACCTGCGAAGCAAGGGCACTGGGGTGCACGGGTCCACGAGCGTAAGTGTCAAAGTCCCCTCTGCAGCCAACCCCCCAGCGCCCCTCGGCACACAGGATAGGACGCTCTGCTGTCTGCAGACACAGCACGGACAGTCCGACACCGACCCGTCCTGAGTGCAGACCAGTGGTCACCTTGGCGGGAATGGGGGGGCATGGAGAGGGTCACCCAGGGGCTTGGGCTACACCTGTTTCTACGAAGGGTGAGGGCGTGCACAGGTGTTTAATTTTGCTCTTTACAGTTTTATTTGTCTAACAGAAAGAGAGCGGGCATGTCTACAGTCTGACCGTGGCTGTGGCTGGAGCTGACGGACAGTCGCTCATGCCAGAAACATCCATCTCTGGCCTGGTCGCACACACAGCCTCAGGAAAGCTGAGATAACTAGAGAAGGCCCCTCACGGGATGCGTCCCCTTTGCAATGGTCAGAAGGACTGGGGGGCTGCGTGATCGGCTGGGGGTCCAGGAAAGAACCCCACGTGGACCAAGGTCTTAGCTGCCAGCAGCAGGGACTCGAGGACGGAGGCAGGAAGACAAGGAGAGGGTGTCCCGGCCGGAGCCCGCAGGGCCCCAGGGTGATTTCATGTGTCAGCAGGCGATCCCATGCGAGAGCCAGATCGCAGGCTCACAGCTTTGGGCTTCGGCAAATTATGCCTTAGGCTGCCAAGTGCAGCCTGGTCATGGCTGCCAAGTGCTGACGGCACAGAACTGGCCGGTCTGAGCACAAGGAGGCCTCGGCCAGAGGAGGCTGTGTCCACGCGGCCCACGGTGCCGGCCTCCCGAGACCTCGCTCCCAAAGCACGGCCCACGGAGGCAGCCCCCAGACCCAGCACTGCAGGTGAGAGGCAAAGAGATGGAGCGGCAACACTCCCAGAGGGAAGCTCCCCAGACATGGCCGAGCTGCCCAGTGGTTAGCTCCCCTGCAGGGCTGGGGGCAGGGATTCTGCCCAACCACCAAGTGACTCATTTGGCTATCCAGAGGCCTCCAGCTGGGCGTCACCCTTCCCGTCCCACTCCCGGTCCCGTCCTGCACCGCAAGGAGCCTCAGATGGCCAGCACATCACACGCCACCTCGCGTCACCCCCACTGCCACCCCCGCTCCCTGCAAGGAGCCACCCCTCAGCTGCCCCATGGGTCTGGGGCTGCCTAGCCCAGCGGCGAGCGTCACTTCTGGAGGACAGACTTGGGGAGAGGTTTGCATGGCCCCGGACGTGGGCTCAGGAACATGTGAGGACCGAATTGCAGGGTCCCAGGTCGCCGGCGTGGTCTGGACCTGTCCGATTTCACGGCCACGTGTAGATATGAAGTGGCACCCATGAAAAACAAGCTCGTTAAATAAGCCCATGCAGGTGAGCGAATAATTAAAATAAACTTCACAGTGTCTGTACTTCAAATGCCTAAGTCATGTCCCCAGAACGGCTGCTCCATGAGGGCACAGCCCCTGCCTGTTACATCACCACCATGTCCCCTCCAAGGTCCTGCCTGGGGTCTGGCATCCAGTAGGTCCACAACGTACTTCGCTCTTCTCAAAATTCACTGTCTCCCGGGAAAAGCAAGTCCCTTCATCTCTGGGCCCCTGCGTCCTTTGAGAAGAAGCCACCAGAACAAGCACAGACCCCGGGCCTGGCCGCTGCGCATGACAGCAGAGAACAAGGTGGGCTTCGTGATGGCCACACTGGGGTCAGGTCAGGGCTGCCGGAGAGGCACAGACCTGACCCTGGGAGCCAGGTTGGGAGGTGGAGCCCCGGGCCCCCTCACCCCCGGCTCTGCCCAGGCTGGGCCCCGTGATTCGCAGAGTCCCTTCCAAGCCTGTGAACAGTATTCCTGCCCCAGACAAACGAAGAGCGCCAAGGCTGAACAAGCCACTTACCTGGGCCGGTCGGGTCACCCAGCTTCCGGAGACGGCCACTGGAGGTCCGTGTAACTCCTAGAGACAGGGGCAGACAGCAAAGGTCGCATGAGGCCTCTGGGCGGTGGTAGCACTGGGCATATCCTCACCTCTGCTCCTGCCAGGGGTTCCGGAACCAGAAACCGGTCCCTCGTGAGGCCAGAGGCCCTAGGGCTCCCAGGTCGCGGGTAGCATCTGCACCCAGCGGCCACCTGCAATGACAGCCACCTCTTTTTGGCCACTGGCCGGGCACTGGGCCAAGCCCTTCACACACACGTTTTCCCACGTAATCCTCACTACCCGTGCACAGGGTCTGGTCCGCAGGGGCCGCTGGGTTGGATCTGCGAGGGTGGAGGCCAGCTGTTCTGTCCCCCAGCCCCAGGAGGGGACAAGAACAGAGCCCGGATTAGCATGGCCTGGTGCTGCACATGGTCCCTCCCTGCACACAGCGTTCAGCCCAGCGCTCCGTCCTCAGAGAGGCTTACGGCCCAGCAAGTCCCAACTCGACAAGACGTGCCAGGACAGGCAGCCACGGGGCGGCAGGCGGCCACCATACCGCTGCAGGCCACCCTTCAGAGAACTGCGGGGACACCGGGCTGGGCCCAGCAGAGGCCGTGCCCACAGACAGCTAAACAAGCTGGGGCCAGAGCCCGCTGCTGAGGGACCCAGGGGGGACCCAGGGGGCACCCAGATGCCGCGGGCAGCCCTGGCCCGCTGACACCACGCAGAGCTGCTGGCTCCTCCCCCGCAGTCCTCTGGGAGAGGCTCGCATGACATTCATTCATTCATCCATCCTTCATTCACCCACGCTGGGCTGGCTGGGCGTGAAGGCGGCAGCCCTGTCTGCACAGGTCCCGGAGCCCCAGGCAGGATGGCCGGCAGACCTGCTCGTCACGTCCCTCTCCCAGGGGACACTCACACTCAGCAGCCGACAACAGGACCCCCTGTTAGCTTCACCCGCCCAGCCTGTGGACAGCACGGGAAGAGAGGCCCAGGGCATGCGCTTCTGAGGGGGTGAGCGGCAGGGCCTCGAGTGGCCAGGACGACCCAGCCAATCCTCGAAGGTCACCTTGAGGTTGGTTACACATGTCAACTTAGCTGGACGGCCCAGACCGGGGCGGGGGGCAGCAGATATTTGGTGACATCATCTCTGGACGTGGGTGAGGGTATTTGTGGATGAGGTCTGCAGGTGAGTGGGTGGACTGAGTAAGGAGATTGTCCCCCCCAGAGTGGGCCGGCATCCCCCAGCCCCCAGAGGGCCTGAGAATGACAAACTGAGGAAAGGCGAACTCTCTTGTCTGCCTGACTGGGACACAGGTCTCCTGCCCTCGGGCGGAGACCGACACCATCAGTCTCCCCGGTTCTGGGGCTGTCGGACTTGTAAGGGCCCCCCCAGCCCGGAGTCCTGGGCGTTCGGCCCACGGACAGGAGATGGTGGCACTCCTCGGCCTCCGTAATTTTATTATAGGAGCCATGGCCTTATAATAAAGCTCTGTATGTATTTCTCCCTCCTATCGGTTCTGTCTCTCTGGAGAACCCTGGCTAATACAAGTGACCCCACGTGGCAGAGAGAAGGGAGCAGCCTTCTCTCAGTGCCACCTGAGTGATGACAATGCTGAGCGATAAAAACTCCATCCTTCCCAAAGGCTCAGGCCGGCCCTGCAGACCTTCGGCGGGCAGGAGGGGCCGGCATCTGGCTCCCAGAACTGACAGCCCCCCTAAGACCAGCAGAGGGCTGGCCTGAAGTGGCGGACTGCCCAGGGCTGGGAGGAGAGGGACGGGAGAGGACAGTGCTGGTCCCGGGGCTCCTGTGAAGACAGAGGAGTGGCCCCAGACCTAGACTGCTCACGTCCACGAGGGCTGTGACCTCCCTCCACACTGCTGACTGGGAGCTGCACTGTGTACAATGACCATGAGAATCGTTATCATGCGTCCCCACCCCACGTGCACACCATGAGCTCCTTAGAGGTCAGCTGTCCGGGCTCAGATGGCACCAGTGAGCAATAGCTATGCCCGCAGCCCCACAGTCCCAGGTCTGGAAACTGTCCGGCAGGAGTCGAGATGGGCCGGGCCCCTCATTCCTGTGGACTGAGTCACTTCCGGCCGCGCTCCCCTGGGCCAGCTGACACCCACCCGTGCCCCTGGCCTCTGGCTTCCGGACAGTGGCAAGATGAGAGGACCCGCTCAGGTTGACCGCCTGCCCCACCCCCACCCCACCCTGCCACCCTGCGGGGCATCTCATCCCCAAGAACCGTGCGGGACTCCCAGCCCCCAAACCCAACGGGGTCGGGGAACGAGGCAGACAGCATCGGTCCCTGGTTTCTCGGGTGCCATTTTTCTTTTATTTCCCCTGTTTGTTTTCAGATTTCCCCAAACATGAGGCTGGTGCCGGGCGGCCCCTGGCACAGTGAAGACACAAGGCATGCTTCCTGCTAAGCAAAGGGGGCCGGGGGCTGGGGGCTGAGGCACCCCAACACACCCCTGCTGCCCCAAAGACGCGCCATGCTGGCAGCGGCCCCGGGCCCTGTGTGCTCGGCCTGCGTCCCTCCGAGTCCAGGGAGAGGCGTCCGGAAAAGCCGCCAGGACATCTGACGGCCCTGTCGGTCCAGCGGAGGACTCAGTTATTTTTATGGGATTTTAAAAGAAAACACATTGGGACAGAGAGGAGGCGATTTGAAATTCAGCTGCCTGGTGTCATCCCAGACCAAATTATTTTCAGTTCTCAGGGGCCGGGGAGGCAGGGACGTCTGGAGTCGAAAGAACGGGGTTCGAATCCAGACCTCGCCAGGCGCCCGGCCGCGGGGCCGGAAAACAGCCCTCCCTTCCCATGTCTCACTTTCTGTGTCCACAGAACGGGGAGGACACGGTGTCACCGGTAGGTGACTGCGATCAAACGTGCCTGGCACAAAATATACACTCAGTCGATGGTTTTTATCACCATTATTAGCATATTAATTTATTATTATTATTATTATTATTATTCACCAGCCATACAGGAGACCAGGGAGCTGTAATTAGGAATTGCAGCGTGTGGCCGCGTGCTGACCCGTTGTAAGCGAATCGGAGTTCTAACCGAGGCACCTGGCATGCTGCAGCCGGGCACGGCTGCCCGCTGCGAGGCTGCCAGCAGCTCGACCAGACTCCCTCCCCCAGGGCACCGGCACATCAGAGGGACGTGGGGCGGCTTCCAGATCCAGACAGAGCAGTCGGGACTCGGGGAGCACAGAATGTTGGCGCCCCCTGCATCCCCAGACCTGGCCACCCCAGAAGCTCCATATCTCATGTCACCTAGGCCAGGACAAGGTCAGTTCATAAGTGTTCCAGGATAGTGACAAACACAGTAAACTTTATTATGTTGAGGCCAGGAGAGTAAAACACACTTCCGGCGAGACAGGGCCCAGGCCAACGGAAGGCATCAACGCGGGCACTCACCGCGGGCCGGTGCCCCCATCGGAAAGACAACGCAGCATTGCAAAGCAGGACGGAGGGTGCCCAGACAAGGCGATGGGGCTCCTGGGTCCTCCAGGGAAAGAGGGCGATCGTGGGGGGTTCCCGGGGAGCATCTTCCCGGTACAGCCAGTGTTTGAGCAGGCAGCCAGGAGCCCTCCCCCGCCCCTGCGCCACACAGCCGTGCAGGAGGCAGCTGGCCCACGGGCCTTGGCGCCTGGATGCCGACCTCCCGGGCTTGCCCCGGTGCGTATAATTTGGGGAGCCGCGATAGGAGGATACAGGAGGAGAAAAGGACTGTCATTGCTTCCTTTCAGCTGAATTTTTATGATGGAACCTGGAAAACCAGAAAGTTGAACTGGTGAAGCAGGCATGGAGAATCTAAACGGACTCTCACGTTAAGGTATGGTCACTCCTGTCCTAGTGTTTAATGACGGGAATGCCATGCACCTGTCCTCCTCAGCGGTGGCAGCCACTGTCTCAACACCCGTGATCGGGGTGGCTGTCCTCAACCCCTCTGGTGTCACACAGCCCAGACGTCTTGACCCGAGGAGGGGGGCAGAGCAGGAAGCAGGCTGTCCATAGGGGAGGGTCACACACACACGCACCCCCCATTGTGCTCTAGTGCCAACAACGGGTGGGGCCGAACAGTCCTCCCTCTCGTCAGCAAGTCACCATGCTCTCCAAAGGCAGCTTTGCCGGAAGAGGCACTGTGAAAACTCCTGCACGAGCATCCACTTTCGATAAGGACAAGAGCCAACCTACAGAAAAGAATCGATTCTCAGTTTTTTTTTTCCTTAAAACACTTGAGAGAGTCCCTTGAGAAAGGATGGGGTGGACACAGAGGCCCTGGCCGGGAGCCACCTGCCTCTCCAACTTTGAACCCAGGATGGAGGGGGGCCCCAGGACACACATCTTCACCCCCGCTTCTTCCGCCAGAAAGGCTAGATCAAAGTCAAGGGTTCCAGGTGGGGGCGAAGAGTCAAATTCCAGGCTTATCTCCTGAGAAAAGGAGATAGGCCTCCTCTGTCTTCTACTCTCTGCCCTTGGCCTTCGCCCGCTGACGAGTGCACTGAATGGGCGTGCTAGAGAAGGAGTCTAGACCCTCCTGGTGACGCCCCTGCCCACAACGCAGGGCGACCTCTGCCCGGCCCCAAGGCCAACAGCTGGGGCTGTGGAGTAAAGCGAACCTGAACCTCGACCCACTCATCTACAAGGCAGGAATCCTTCTGCCTTGGGGACATGCTCCGAGACTGCACACTGCAGAAAGTTCGTTTTCAGCAAAGCCAGGGCTTCTCGTCCCTTCTCTGATCCCCGCCCACCTGCCAATCCTTCCACCAAGTGGAGGGGGTACTTCCCGGCCACCAGCGCCATGGGCAGCAGTTGCCCCAGTACAAAATGCCAATGGGAAGGGGGTCATGGGTCCTGGGACAGCACGGTTGACCTCCATTTAAGCTGGGGTTGGCGCTGCAGTCTGGAAGGCCCTGCAGCTGCACCGTATCCTGGGCGAGAGCTCTGTGTGTGGGGACAGGAGGTCGAGGTGCACATCCACCTGCAGCGCTCACTGTGCATTTGGGCACGTTTACAGCCTTTCCGAGCCTCCGTCTCCGCATCCACGAATGCAGCCTCGTGAAAACACTTCCTGACCATCTGCACCAGGCACACTGTTTAAGGAGGTGGGACACAATGGCCACCAAATGGGACCTGGCTGCTCTCTTGGTGGTACTCACAGCCTAGTGGGGAGCCAACACTGGTCTTCCCACTGTGGGAGATGGTGCCAGCAGCTCCTGCATGAGGAGGGCTCCCCCACGCCCACAGGACATGGCAGGAGCAGCATCCCCAGATGGCCAAGTCTGTCACGTGACAGCAGTGCTGACCAAGGACCCAGAGCGTCCTTCCCCTGCACGGTCACCAGGTGGGCACCTGGACTGCAGGTCCCACCCGTATAAAATACCAGACATAGGGGGTTCCCTGGTGGTGTAGTGGCCAGGCTTCGGTGCTCTCAACATTGCAGCCCGGGTCCGATTCCCAGCCAGGGAACCCCCTGCCAAAAAAAAGATAAAATACCAGACACGCAGGCACATCTGAATTTCAGGTAAACCATAAGTACGTTCCAGGCATGAGTGCATCACCCCCAATCCTCACCTCACCCCAACCCCGGTCTCCTCTGACTGGCAGAGAGCTGACCTCTGCGGGCCGAGGTTTCCAGGTCCCCAAGTCTACTGGTGTGGGGTTGGAGGCTTCAGAGGAGACCGGAAAGTGGGAGCAAGGGAGAACCACCTCCCTGTCTCTGCCGTGGGAGGCTCCGCCAGCAGCAGGCGCTGTCTTTTCTGCTGCTGCAGCTCCCACAGGGCAGGTCCAGGAGCCCAGCTGGTGACCCTGGTCGCGGGCCCCCAGTAGCAGGTGTCCCCCTCCGACCCTCTGAGCTGGTGGAAGTGGCTTCCTGTGGTGTCTCCCGGAGGCTAAGGAGCCTTAAGCTCAGGGCCTTGGGCAAGAATGCAGCCTCTTGGAGGCACTGAGAAGGGGCTTGCAACATGTCTGTGGGCCCTAGCAACAGTCCGTGGGCCCTAGCAACAGTCCACGGGCCCTAGCAACAGTCTGTGGGTCCTACCAACACGTCCGCAAGTCCTAGCAACACATCCGCGGGCCCTAGCAACACATCCGCGGGCCCTAGCAACAGTCCGCGGACCCTAGCAACACATCCGCGGGCCCTAGCAACACATCCGCGGGCCCTAGCAACACATCCGCAAATCCTAGCAACACATCTGTGGGCCCTAGCAACAGTCCACGGGCCCTAGCAACAGTCCGCGGGTCCTAGCAACACGTCCGCGGGCCCTAGCAACAGTCCACGGATCCTAGCAACACGTCCGCGGGCCCTAGCAACAGTCCGCAGGCCCTAGCAACACATCCGCGGGTCCTAGCAACAGTCCGCGGGTCCTAGCAACACGTCCACGGGTCCTAGCAACAGTCCGCGGGCCCTAGCAACACATCCGCGGGCCCTAGCAACACATCTGCGGGTCCTAACAATAGTCCGCGGGCCCTAGCAACACGTCCACAGGGCCAGCTGCTCTCGTAAAGTTTGCAAAATGGAAACTACTTTAACTACCATCAGTTAAGATCACTATTCCCACTGGGAGCTCCAGCCCATCACTCTCTCACGTAATGGGCCCGTGGAGGGGTGGCTGGACTGTGGGGGTTCCTGTCAAGGAGAAGCTGGGGTCAGACAGGGATTTAGCATGTTACATTCACATCGGTCACAGCTGTCCTCATGGGTAGTGAATGACTGCTGGCCGCCCCAGGGAGAGAGCCCAGGGACCGTCCTTCCACTCCCTGTCCACATCTGTCTGCTGTGTAACATCAGAAGGGACAAGACACAAACGTGTCCTGCAGTGCCTGGTGCCAGAAGCAAGATTCAAAATGTACAGAGACAGAAGCTAGTCTCCAGGAAATGATTCCAGCCACTGGACGTAAAGTTGTGAGCACAGAGTTCAATTCTGCCCAATGCCAACCACAAACAGAAAGCCCCTCCGGTTGGAAATAAATAACCGTGTGTCACGTACAGGTGTGCATGCCCCCAAACTCTTCTATTTCTTTCTTGACAGGACTCACTTAAACTAGAATGGGCCAGAATGTTTGCCTTTGTGGGCAAAAAAAAATTGCAGCAGGTCCACAAACTCTGTCTGAAGTCACACTTCTGTACATATCCTGTCACACTTTTGTACATATCCTAACTACCAAAAGCAGAAAATAAATTCTGAGCAATTGGCAAGATAAATTAACTTTCTGTTGTCTCCAAAGAACATGTTATCACAAAAGCATCATCTATAGAAGTGATGGAGAGCGTGCAGCCGAAAATGGAGAAAAACGAGGTGGGAGGTAGGACAGGTAAGATTGACAAAAACGTTGCTACTGGTCTGGATTTTGTGTTGCTTATGGTACTGGCCTGCTGTTTACAATGCGTAATCTGTTCTTTCTTTTCTCAAGTCTAAATGAAGTCAACACACGCATACCTTCCAAGAGGTGCGCGCAGCCCCCACACCCTGGGTCCGCCCCAGCTGCCGCCTCGTCCCCGACGTGGCTTTTCTGCTCTTCCATCAGCCGCAGAGCGAATCCCCCGCACTGAGGGCCTCCGTTCTTAGTCCTCAGGTGCTTTTTGTTTCCTGGTTAAACCCTGATACACACACCACAAACAAACTGCACAAGTGAGAAAGGTGCGCAGGCGTTTCAGGGACCGAGGGGGAAATCGTGGGAACAGGGAGGTCAGTTAGCAATCAGAGATGCTGACTACTGCAAAAAGGAGTCCTGGGGGTGCCCCTGCATCGTGGGGGAAAGGCTGCACCCCGTCTCCAGAGTCCCCGGAAAGGCAGACGTCTTTCACGCAACCTTTAGGCGGTCATCAGACTGTAGTGCAAGGCTGTACCATAGAGAGAGGCCGGGACGGATGGGCAGAGAGGCCTGGGAGGATGGACGAGGAAGATGGCAACCACGGAGGGTAGGTGGATCCTGGGGGTTCCAGAAGAAATCGCGCTGCACGAGTAACCAGGACGTGGGACGAATGGTCATCAGGAGACGTGGCCAGTCACCTGGGACGCTGGCCCTCCTCCGAGACCGACCCTGGCCCAAGGAAGCAAAGGGACGCCTCCTCGGTACAGGTGCCTTCCTTAGGGTCAAAGACCAGATGGAGGGGAGGAGAGGCGAGGCTGTCGACGATGGGCTGACTCTGTAAACGACGAGGACGCGCTGGGTCGTCTCAGTGGCTACACGCGGGTTGATAATCGGGGCAAATGGCATTTTCTGTTCATTAAGCCTCTTCATAAAACGCTGTGGTGAGAACTCTTGTCTGGGGTTTGGGGCACTGCCAGGAATGCTGGGAAAGGGGGTCATCACGGGCAATGTTTTATTAAATTAATTACCCGGAGAAACCTTCAGTACCCAACCCGGCCATGCCCCACAGCTAAGAGCACGGCTCCTGTCACATCAGCACACCACAGCACGCTGACACGGGGCCATGGGCCCACACCGTCAAGGAGGGCCGCGGTCAGCAGGCTGGTTAGGAGCGCCGGCGAGAGGGCGGTTAGCAACGTCAGGGACACCGTGCTGAAGAGCCACCCAGGCTGTAATTCTGGAATCCACACATGAGCTCTGACTTCAAGTGAAAAGAGGAACTCGGAGTGGTTTTATAGGGAATGGGAACTCTGTGGAAACACGTTTATGTGCCTTTGATAATTCAATCAAATGCTACGTCCTGTACATGTGGAGACGAGGAGGGAGGGGGCTGGACAATCTGGCCTTTTAATTTCCCGTTCGTGTTGTTTGACAAGTAATGAACAAAATGAACAACAACCGAGAGAGAGAGAGAGAGAGAATAGAGACAATGTATTTTGGAAAGGTTTCCTTAAAAAAAATTTTATTTTAAGTAATGCAAAGTGTCTGCCCCCAGCCACCAGGAAGGCACTGCCATCCAGAATGAGTCACTCCTGGTAGCAGAGGGTTTGCCCCTCCTCGGGCCCCTAACCCACAAGGCAGCGTGACACCAATGCTGATGAGAAAGCCACCGCCCCGACCTTTCCAGGCCCACGAGGCCACTGCTGTGGGCACCAGTGGCTACTGCCCCGCCTGGTGTCCCCACGGTGTCCGTGCCCCTGTACCCAGTCCCGACCCCTGTACCCACGTGTCGGCCCCTTTGGCTGCAGAGCCAAAGTCCCGTATTTGCTAGGGAGCTCTGCAAACCACCCCCCGGACCCCTTCCGGTGGGTGAGCCCAGCCCCTCACAGGTAACCCATTTCCACGTAGCTCGGGTTGCAGGAGCGTTATTCTCCGGCTGGGATCCCATCCCGCTGGAAACAGGAGGCACGGCCCACGGGGAGGCTGTGAAAGCCCCAGGATGCGGATCAGGTGGATCTGCAGGACAAGCCCCAGGCGGCCTGCCAGCGCGCCCCAGCCCAGCCCTTCCTGGTAACCCCCTCACGGTGAGCCATCTCCGACCCGGGCAGAGCGTCGCCGCGGCTCACGTTTCAGCCGCTGCCCCAACACGCCTGGCCCGGCCGGGACAAGGGCCCCAGGCACCGCTCTGAAGGAAGTCCAGGGGTCCCAGAGGGTCCCAGCCACGGTCTAGGCTGTGCTGCACACCCCTTCAACGACCCGAGAGCAGCCCCCACTATGCATCAGAGGGAAAGGAAGGCTCCTGCCTAGGCCTCGCCCCGGAGACCCCAGGCCAGGAGTGGGGTGGGGGATGCTGCTCTGCAGGGGGAAGGAGGCGGGCGCCTTTCCAGCCCTCCTCCCCCAACCTAGTGCTTCGAGGGGCCCTTGGGAAGCTGGGGGCCCCCCCAGGCAGGCCGGAGTGGCCATTCAAGGCTGCTGGAGGCCTCCAGCCAGCGTCCCTTGGAGGATGACCGGGGACGCGTGTTCCTGCCATGGAGGGCGGTCGCCCTCCCCGCCGCCGCTCCCCTTCCCTGTCCTGGAGGCCCGCGGGCCGCCAGCAGTCACGCTTGGCAGAACCAGGTCAGATTAGGCCCAGAACAAAGCTCAGTTGTTGCACCGCTTCCCAGAGGCCACTGACAGCAGGACGCCGGTGTGGGCAGCCGCTCAATGCCCCCCTTCACGCGGGCTGCAAACGGACCTGGGCCCAGGGCGGGCCGGGGAGATAAGGCAGAGGGAAACTGGGCTGGCAGCGGGGCGCGCGCCCGGCCCTGCAGGCCCGGGCCCGGCGGGGCTTCCCGGCGGCCCTAGCGGAGCTGTGCCGGGAGCCGCCAGGCGCAGGAAGAACGCACGTCGCCTGGCTCTCAGGGGCGCCCGGCGGACGCTTCTGGAACCAAAGACCGAACCTACAGGGAGAGTTGAAACAGGCCAGGAACGTGGCACCCCCAGCTCAGCAGGGCTGCTGCAGCAAAGCCTGCAGGCCCAGGCCTCCCCGACACTTCTGTGGTGCCGGGCCTGCCTGGCCCAGCAGAAAGGGGGTGGGGGTGGCGCTCAGAGCCGGGAAGGCCTGGTGCCCCACGGTCTCGGGCCTGGCCGCAGCTCCCCCACCCCAGGGCCCTGCACCCACAGGGCCGGACTCCCTCCACTCAGTCCTCTGGACCAGTCGACCTCTGGCCACTGCCACTGAGACCCTCTGGACAAGGTCTCCCGAGGAGACCCAGTCCCTGAGCACGGTGGGGGCTGGGGTCTTTGTGTGCTCCATGCAGGTCCCCGGAGGGCGGTTCACCTCTCCACTTGTACCCACTGATTCCCCATAAATCCCTTGGCAACACCTAGAGCCCAGGTGTTCCAAGGTCATTATCCCAACAAGCAGAGGCATAGGAACCCAGCGTGTCACCTCCCTTCCGGTGCCTCGGGCCTGGGGCCTCTCTCTCCAGCCCTCCCCTCTCCCAAGGCCACCAGTGGCATCAGCCCGGAACTGGCGCCTGCCCCTGGCCCCGCTGGGCCCTCACTGCTGGGCGCTGAACCTTCCTTATCAAGTACATCTTAAGCAAACTGCAGAGCCCACGCAACACTGCCCAGGGACCCACAGCAGGGAAAGCAGCTCCCACCCCAGGTCCACGGGGGCCTCCTGGGATGAACAAAGAGTCTCAGAGGAAGGCCGCCCCAGGAGACAGACAGGGGATTGGGGGGAAGGGGAGTGCCTCCTTCCTGCTATTGGGGTCCTTGGGTCCTCAGGGGATCCCGCCTAGCACATGGTTGCCCCCACTTCCTGGACCTGCCTAGACGTGAACTCCAGATGGCTGCTCCCGAGCAGCGACCCCATGTCCCCTCTGCACCTGTCCTGGCTTGAGCACACAATGGGGGGTGGTCCAGGAAGAAGGCAGGCCATCTCACACTCAGGTGTGTTGCCAGGTGCACGGCCCTGGGCTCTCAGGACCCCTCTGGGCAGGCTGGGGAGATGCTGATGGGTAGGTGACTGTGGTCTGGGATGAGCTACAAGGGCGGGCAGGCTGGCTATGAAGCCTGGACGTGCCTCCCCACCTGCAGCCGGCCGGGGATAGGGCCACCCAGGACCCAGGCTCCGGGGGGGCTCTCTGATGACTGGAGGACCTCAGGGGTCCACAGAGTCCAGCCTCCTGGGCATCATTCACCAAAGGCCACAGACTCACTGCCCCAGGCGGCTCCTTCTCTCCGCCCAGGTCCCCCCTCTGAGCCGGGGCAAGCAGGCTTGGGCGTGAGGAGACACGAGGCCGCGGGCACAGGCGAGGCCGCGGGCACAGGCGGGGGCGCGGGCGGGGAAGAGGAAGAAGCCCTGCCTGAGCACCCGTCACCCGGGCTCAGCTCACGGGCAAGTTCCCCTCCCTTCCCAGAAGTCAGCTCCCGGAGCCCTGGGTGCGGGAAGTTACTTCCCCCGGGTGCAGCCTTGGGGCCGCCCAGCCCCTGGAGAAGTCACCAGGCATAGACCTCTGTAACCTGTGGCAGGCCAGGTACGCCTTTGGGAATCTCCTGAAAGCCACAAAGAATCTCAGAATAATTCCCACGTACACACACAGACCAACCCAAGGCCTCAGATTAAGTGCCCTCTACCCAGGTGACACTGACGAGTCCCAGGGCAGCAGGGGACACCGAAGGCAAGCTCTGCATGACCGAGCGCTGCGAGAAGCCCCACTCTCAGGACACCAGAGGGTCCCACACCGCGAGGCTGGGGGAGGAGCCCGGGCCACACTCCTGGCCTCCGAACCATTAGAGAGGTTCGGGGAAGGCCCCGGCACCTTCCGGGGATCCTGGCGAAGGCGGTAACCCGGGGCCCCCTCCTTCTCCCCGCTGTTGATAAGAATGGTGAAGCTGACGGCAGCTACCAAGTTGCAGGGCCGGCACGCCTAAGCCCGTCGTGTATGGGATCATTCTCTTGGCACAACAAGTTAGCATCACCCCCCGTTAACAAACAACACGCTCAAGACTAAGTGCCTTGCCCCACAGCCAGAGGTGCCCACCTAGGATTTGATCCCAGGAGCCCACCCCATGAACCACTGGGCCACACTGCCTGTTGGCTGCCACGTGCTTTGCCCTATGGGACTGACAGGTGAGGTGGGTCCAGGAAAAGCCTGGAGCAAACCGGAGCCGCCGGACAGGGCCTGCCCCAAGCACCCCACTGGGATCCTACAGCCCCCACCTTTGTCCCCACCTGGAAAGACCCTTATTATTCTCCACCTGCTCAAAATTTCTCATTCCTCAAGGTCCAGTTCAATCTCACCTGCCCCGAAACCTCCCGTCGGGCCCAGGTTGCCTCCTTCCAGGGCATTCTGTGGCATTTGGAGCCCTTACCGATCAGGTGGGAGGGGTGCTGAGGAGCAGATGTCTCCCTGCCTCCTCCCTGTCCAGGGAGAATGCGAGTCCCCTGCACACAGGGACCATGATTTCGTATCACCTTTGTGCCTCGTGGCCCTGCTGTACGCCCCACACATAACGTGCCTTCAACTGAGTGTGTATAGACCCAAGGCTCTTGGGACCCTCCCCCCAAAACATACTTTTAGAATGTCCCCCTTTTCAGAGACTCATGAGTGCTAAACACCTGTGCTATGAGGATGACAATCATGCAATTTATTTTCAAGCCTGCAGGAAGCGATGAACCCACCCAATCCAGGTGAGGACAAAAGCTTTCCCAGTTGTCCTTGGATTTGGGGGATTTCCCTTCATTTCATGGCAGGGATGCTCTGTAGGGGTCAGTCTGACTTCTGCCAAGTGCCCCTGCTTGGCTGGGAGCATCAGGGGAACTGGGGAACCAAGAGGCCACCTGCCCTGGACCAGCTCCCTCCAGCCTGACCCCACACCCAGTGACAGTGACCCAGCACGCCTTGGCCCACTGCCAGGAGGGGGACAAACTGGAGGTAGGCCAAACCCTCCCTGCCCTCATCCTCCAGGGCCCTGCCCTGCAGGTAAACACAGGAGCCGGGAGGCTGCCTTTACAAGAGCTGGGTCCCACTCACTCCCAAACATCTGGTCTTTGGTTTTTTTTAACCTGAGGGAGGGGTCAGGTGTGGAGGAGAGGAGACCTCAAGCCTGCTTCAGAGGTCGTCCGGCAGCTGGGTAGCAGGATCTCAAAGTCCCTCAGTAAAAGGCCAAGGATCTATGATCTGGGGATGGGGCGGGGGGTACCCGGATCGCCCCCACTGTCCAAGCCGACCAGCAGGAGGTGAAGTTTGGGGAGCCAAGGGCAGGAGCAATGAGTGTACCCAGCCACACTGGCCATGCCAGGGAAGGGGCCGCACTCACCGTGCCACCCACAACCATCTCAAGTGTTTGGAGCACGTTGGGGAGGAAGGGAGGCCAAGGGTCAAGCCCCAGCACATGCCACCTGCTGGCCCCCTCCTTCCACCACTGCACCAGCGCACACATGCACACGTCTGAGGTGAAGCTGTGTCCCAGGTATCCTGCTGTTTGCAGCAAGGGGTGAAAAGCTGACATTCTAAGTCAGACCCGAAGGGTATTTAGGGGAAGTTCTGAGTCAGCCTCTCTGAGACCAGTTATTCTGACTACTCGTTTTGGTTCCAGCATGAGGAGGGCAGGACACTGAGAGATGGCCCCAAGGGAGGGGGATGGCTTCAGCTCCAACGACATTCCACGATTCTGTCCTCTTATCAATAAAAATGAATTCACGAGTCCTTGGCAGACAACGTCATGTGCAAACAGATTAAGGAGAGGAACATAAAGTTTGCAGGGTGAGCAGAAGAGGAGATACAGCTTGTTATTTGACGACAGAGGAGGACAAAGGATCCTGTCTGGATTCTTAGAGCAAAACCACAAAGAAAAAAAAGAGAAGGAAGAACAGCGATCTCGTTTCCCCTGAACCTGCCCCCAGGGCTGGTGGCCTCAGTTTGCTCATCTGTGAAATGGGACTTCCAAACACCCCAGCGCATGTGAGAGCCAGTCAGGCCTCCTCCAGCGTGTGAGGTCAGACCTGCTGGACCTGCAAGCACACCGATGGCATCTCAAAACCCAAAAGGGGAGCCCGAGTTGCCAAGCCCGGGTGCTGTGCGATGGCCCCATTTGGCGAAGCTCCCCTGCTCCACTGGGGAGTGGAGTAACATGAGTCTCTCTGAAGAGAAGGGCTCCGCGGCCCAGATCGCCAGCCCGGAGGCTGAGCCCGAGGAAATCCTCCGCCCAGCGGCCCCTGCACACACGGCCCCAACGCCCCACGACAGGCGGCGCCTCCAAAGTCAGAGGTTCCCAGTGGGGGCGCAGGGGCGAGCAGGAGGGAAGGCCGGCCCAGCGGCCCCCCTCGGCGAGAAGCGGCTGACAGACAGCGTCAGGGACCCTCGGCCAAGGCCAGAATCGCGGTCACAGGGCTTGGGTGGCCTGACTCGCCCGGTTCTGCGGCGCTAAGTGCGTCGAAGGGTGCAATGCCTTGAGGGTCCCTCGATCCCGCTCGGGTAGAGGCTGTGTCAACTGGCCCGGCGCGAACGCCCCACGCGCCAAAGCCTGCCCTGGGAGTTCGGGCGCCGGCTCGGCTCCCGGGACACCCCGACGACCGCGGTCACCTCGGCTCAGGCCAGAAAAGCTCGTCCCGGGACACAGATCCCTCCCCTTCCCAGGCGCGGTGCCCACCTGTGTACGACTTCTTCATGGTGTCGCTGTGGCTGCTTGCTCCCCGGGAAGTGCGCGGCCAGGCCGCCGGGCGCGGGCTCCCAGGTCGCTAATCCCGGGTGGCCGCCAGAGGGCTGGGCGCGCGGGGGAGGGGCGGGCCCCGCCCCGCCCCCTCCCGGCCCCGCCCCCGCGGAGGTGCGCGCCGAGCCCCCCGCCCAGCGCTGCGCTGCACCTGGCCAACCCGCCGGCCCGGGAGTGGACGCACTCCCGGCGCTCGGCCCGCGCGCAGCCCCGCAACCCTGCCCCGCCGCGCGGACGCAGAGTGTCCCGGGTTCATGGTGGCTGTGGCGGCCCCGCGCGCCAGCCGCCACGCCCACCTCCGGGGCTTGAATGGTTCGTTCCAGGGCGTCGCGGCGCCTTTCCCGGCCCGCCAGGTGGCGGCGGGGGAGGAGCGACAGCGGGGAGCGGCCGAGCGGCCGTCGGGCTAGGCGGTGGCGCCACGGGCACAGCCCGGGGGTCGGAGCCGGGCACCGGCCCAGCCTACGTGGGCAGGGCAGGGCAGGACAGGCGAGGGACCGTGCCTGGACCGCTACCTCCCGGCAGTCCAAAGGCAGCCGGCACTGACTCCTCTGACGAACCGGGGCCTCGGTCCCTCACCCGCAGAAGGGGTGCGTTGGGCGACGGGGTCATTCCTGTCCCGGCTGAGCCGCCCTGCGTGAGCGTCGGCGCTGCCCCGGTGCGGCGCGCGGCGGGACGCGGGGACTCGCGTCTGTCCAACGCGGGGCACACCGGCGGTGATGGGGGTACGCCTTCCCGGGCAGAAGTGACCCATTAGACTTCCCTCTGCGTTTGTGTCCTGAAGGAAATTCTCCGCGATACAACGGCCTTTTTCTTTTCAATGTGAATTTTGTCTAGAGTTTTATTGAGGCGAGGCCCAATCACGGTTTTAAAGAATGAGAAGTTCGCCAGGTAGCCAAGGTGATGGGGAGGCGAAAAGGCGTGACGAGCCTCGGAGGCGCCCTGTGTCAGGGAGCATGCCGGGGGCACACGCGTGGGCCCTCCAGGTTGGCCCGCGAGGCCCCCGAGGAAGGAAGGCGTGGGGGAGGCGGCGCAGGAAGCGCGCACAGACGCTCCGACAGGGCGCCGCGCCCCTGCGCGCCGTCCGGAACCGCACGCAGCGCGGAGAGTATAATTCACGTGCCTGTCCCCTCGCCTTTACCTCCCTTGGGGGACCGGGAGGCATTTTCATTTCTTGCCAGAGAGTGGGAACTCGTATAACGCGAACCGAGGCCCCTGTGGCTCAGGTACGAAATCGTCGGGCCAGAAGCCCGCAGAGGGCGCAGCCTGGCCACGTGACCTTGGCCAGCCCCTGGCTAGAGCGGATTGGACCTGATGCTGGCGGACTCCACCTGGCGCACCGCCGACTCCCTACCCGGGGATCCGAGGCCGAGGAGGGAGGGGGCGTGAGGGCGGGGGGCAGCCACCGGGCTGGGGGTGGGGGTGGGGGTTAGATGGAGTGGGAACAGCTGCGCTTGGATCCTGGGCTCTCCACACCCTCCCACACAGCCCGCATTGCCACCGGCACCAGCACGTGCAGATTTTGCTCTGGCCAAGCCAGAGGCTTAGCCGCGTTCTGATTCTGGCCAGTGAGCACGACGATAGGACACTGATGCCGAGGCCGGGGTCGCCGAGGCCGGGGTCCCCGAGTCCAAGCACCTCGCAAGAATCCTTCCAATGGGCACATCGACCGCTTTGCTCATTTTACTTGGCTCAAGGCAGCGGAGCCCTGGTGCACATCCGTCCTTAGAGCAGCTGGACCCGGAGTCACGGGGCACCTTTGGGTGTTCTCTGTGCCTGATCGGCCCCTCCCTCAGTGCTCCCAGTTCTGCCTGTGGGTCATAATTCACATGAACCTGGGCACCCTGGAACCAGGAGCACCTATGTTGTCATGACATTGGGCATAAAACGTTCCCCAAAATCAGAAGGGTGAGAGAGGAGGGCAGGAGGGGGCGAGGTCTTCCAGGCCAGTGCATTTCTGAGAGGCAGGAGGGTTACGTGTCTAAGCACAAAGTTTTTAATATTTTATGAACTCACTGAAGTGCACACGTGTGATGTAATCACCTGACTTAACGAGAAGCATGTACAAAACTCCCTCACGGCTTGAGACCCCGTAAGTGACACTGCTGTGCTGCTCCCTCACTAAGTGTCCCCAGGCTACTACTGTCCTCTCCAGTTTTTAAAAACTGCTTTTCAACACTCAGCTCCCTCACTTACTGTGCGGTTTGTAGCAAGTCACGAAGCTTCCCGGAGTCTCAGGGTCCACTCCTATAAACGGGGGTCACCATACCGTACGAAGCTTGCAAGGCGGACGTAATGATTGGGAAAGTAACGTCTCGCTATAGCAAGCGCCTACATGTGCTGCTGTCACCGGAAACCAAGTCACGTGGCACTGGCTTTGGGGCAGCAGTGGGCAGAAGCCCCTCGGCCAGGCAGGAAGTTGGCGAGAGCGTGAAGGGAAGTAGAGAAAATGCTGGTGGACACTGGGGGAAAGGAAACCTCGTTTTGTCGCGGCAGGAAGCGTAGCAGAAGTGGTGCCTCCAGCAGCGTGGGAAATGACCGTCAAGTACACCTAGCGCACTGGACGAGGCAGCGAAGGGAAAGCCTAGTAAGAGTTCATTTGGTGACAGTTGCCGGGAAGTAAAGCCTCAACGGATTGAGGAAATGCTCCAGAGAACAGGGGTTTGGCAGCTTAATTTTTACAGAATCGAAGGAGGAGATGCAAGGAGGCTCGCGTGGAATCCTTGGTGGGAGAGGAGGGAGGCGGAGGAAGCAGAGCGGGGAAATCTCTGGGGTTGGACGAAGAGCAAAACGGAGAGACGCACGTTCACATTGGAGGGAGCAGGACCCGAGCGTGCCCAGCACCTAGAGATGGGACGTGGGCGACAAGGTCACAGTGCGGTCTCACGCTCGGTCTGGAGCTGAAGATCGTGCTGACGTTTCAAAGGTGTGTTACCTCAGATGCACACAGACAGTAGACAGTTTCAGAATTAGAGTTTGGCCTCTGGCACGGAAGCCGCAGGCCTGAAATGTGACTGCCCACAATGACCCGCTTAGAAGGTTAGGAACTGTGACGTCCCAACCACCCTGTGATTGGTCTCGGGGTTTGTGAGGCCTGCCAGGCGGGCTCCCCTGAGCTTCACCCCCAAGGCAAAGCCGTGGAGACAGCACTCAGTGGTACCCAGGAGCTCCAGGCTGGGGAGGGATGAGCAGGTGGCACTGGGGACGTTCAGGTCGTGAAATGACTCTATATGATACTGTAATGGTGACACAGGACATGACACATTTGTTCAGACCCCCAGAACATACAACACCAAGAGTGAGCCCTCATGCGAACTACAGATTTCAGTTAATCATCCTGTGCTAACACTGACTCATCAACTGTAGCACATGGACCACGTGACAGAAGAACTGGCATGGGTACTGCGTCCAGAACCCTGTTCTCGCCACTCGGTTTTTCTATAAACCTAAAACTGCTACAAACAAACAAAGTCTATTAATTAAAAAAAAAAAAGCTTATGGGTAAGCCTATTAATTAAAAAAAAAGTCTATTAATTTAAAAAAAAAAAAGGTTTTAGCTCATGGAGTGGATTTTCAATGAACACTTAGGCAGTCTCCAAGTTTTCAAAGGAATTAGGTTCTTGTGGGACAGGATAAAATTTAGAGCCTTCTAGACTCCGACTCTGTAGAGGAAGGAAGCAGCCTGCGAAAGCTGCGCAGCTGCAGACTCAGTGTTCTGATGAAAAAGGAAGTCTGACTCGGGGCAGGGCCGGAGGGCACGAGCACCCAGGGCCGGAGGGCGCGAGCACCCAGGGCCGGAGGGCGCGAGCACCCAGGGCCGGAGGGCGCGAGCACCCAGGGCCAGAGGGCACGAGCACCCAGGCACAGGCCTTGCAACCCGTCCCCAGGAGCCTTGTCTTCACCAGCCCTGATCTGCATGACTCCATCCTGCACCTCGATTCTGAGCCCCACGCCATGACAGATGGCACTTCAAGGGTCGTGGGGTCTGGGGAGCGCATTTTGCATGTGCGAGAGATGAGTCGTTGTGGCCTGCGGGTGGGCTGCGTCTGAATATATTTTCCAAAAAATGGCCACAATGCTCTCCCCCCCCTCCCTGGCACTCTTCCACAATGTGACCTTGGAAACCCTCCCTGTGTCCCCTTCCTTTGGATCTGAGAGGGCCTGTTGTTGGATTGTGGTCCTTGAACTTGGAGCCTTCAGCCAAGAAGTAAGAAGAATCCGACCACGCTGAGGCCTCCATGTGGTGGGGACTGTATTCGTTAGCTACTGCTGCATAACGAATGACGACAAACAGCTGCTTCAGGTGACAAGTTCATCATCTCCGGGGCTCTGTGGTCAGGAATCCGGGTTTGACGTAGCGGGGTTCACGGCTTCAGAGTGTCTCACTGGCTGCCCTGGACACACCTGAAGGTCTTACCCGGGAGGCTCTGCACCTTCGCGCATTCCTCTGCTCCCACCGGCGCCTCCCACCTTTCCAGCCCCCTCCCCGCCCTGAACCTGGGACCAGGAAGCCTGGCTGTGCCTCCCCGCCGTGTCTCCCTCTAGCTGGGAACCTTGGACAAATCACGTCACCTGCCCGATCTTTGGTTTTCTCAGCCATGGAAGGGAGATAATGACCTTTCCCGGGTCAAAGGGTTGCTCGTGATCGGGTGGGGGCCACACGGGTGTGACCACATGCTGACATTCCTCATGTTGCACACTTACAACTGGGGCACGTTTCCCATGTCGGTGCCACAACTCAATAAAGTCGTTTATCCAAAATGAGCAACAAAGTTCAATGTGGAAAAAGGCTCCCAATAGAGAGAAACACACACCATATATCTTGTAAGGAAATGTTACTGCCTCCCACTTTTAGATGGGACAGTAATTTATTATCTGTCGCCTGCACGCAGCTGCCAGGCCCCACCGCTATGGAGTGCATGCTCAGCGGAGCTCACATTTGGGTCAGTTCAATGAGGTTTTATTTTTAAAAATGAACCTTCAAACCCACAACATTCCAGGAAACTGAAAATTTACACTGGTTTTCTGTTTTTAATGGACTTACAATAAACGGAAATATTTAAAGCTTAAAAAATAGATGGCACTTTAAATTCATTTTCCAAATCATCCCACAGAGCAAAGAGAGAGAAACTCTAAAAAGAAAAACTTAAAAGACCTAGTAACCATCATAAAAAATAAATGAGTCATCTGCACGTAACAGACACTCAAACGAGAAAGGGACTGAGTCCACGTTCTCTCTGTGCAGGGGCTGGAGCAGAGCTCCAGCAGGGCGCCTGGAGAAGAGGGAAAAAGCAACCAGCTTCTGAGCCTTGACCCCCAGAGAGTCAGCAAAAGAGTCCCCAGTGTCCCCCCAGGAGATGGGTCCTCTGAGCCAACAACATGACTTCCTTTTTCTGGAGTGGGGCCACCAGGAAGCCAAGGGAAGGCAGCTGGAAATGAGGTGGGAGAGGGAGGGGGAGGAGGAGAGACTGAAGAGAGAGACATCCACTCAAGATGAACCCCCAGAATGTGGGCAAGGCTAGTAGTGCTAGTGAAGACAAACAAAAAAATCAGCCATGGAAATATGACATCACTCCAGATGAAATGGAAGTAGCAGAGGAATCTGAGAACGAGTTGCAAACAAACAATGTCTAGGATCATCGAAGTAAATGAAAAATTCTGCAAGTAAAACTGGCTTCAATGAAACAAAAATTGGTGGGCTATGGAAAAGAGTCAGAAATTCTGGAAGTGAAAGGTGTGATTGTTGAAATGAAAAACTCAACAGACAGAATATACCTGGACGGGCCACACTGAAGACAGAATCAGTTGGCAGATATTACTGAGAATGTGGCTCAGAAATAAATAGATGAAACAGGTAAAAATAAGAAGTTATAGGAGAGAAATGTGGAGAGCAGGTCAAGGAGGTCCTGAATATGTGTAGCAGAACGGAATGATGCAAACATGACATCCTATTAGATAAACACTAAAATCTTTCAAAAACTGAAAAGAGACACGAATCTTCAAACACAAAGTGCTTTGCAGGATAATAGACATCAATTCTCCTCAGACATTTGGCAGATTTCTTGTAGCCTGGAGCAATACTTTCAAGGGCTAAGGGAACACAAATGTCACCCTAGAATTCTATAGCCAGCTAAACTATCATCAAGAATGAGCCCAGACAGAGAAAGACAAATGTCCTATGATTTCACTCATTTGTGGAATCTAGAGAACAACATAAACGAACAAAACAGACGCACAGACACAGAGCACACGGCGATGGCTGTCACATGGGAGGGGGTTGGAGGCTGGGTAAAAGGAGGAAGAGATTAAGGAGTACAAATTCCTGGTCCCAGGGATGTGAAGTACTGCCTGGGGCACACAGCCAAGAGTCCTCGTGTGGTACCAGCTGTCGCGGTGCCAGGTGGGTGCCGATGTGCCAAGGAGATGACACTGTAAGTTACATAAATGACTCACTGCTATGTGGTACACCCAAAACTAATCTGGTATGGCAAATGCAACTGAAGAACGAAAAAAATGAAAAAGAGAGAATGCGCATAAAGCACGTTTTCCAGACACAGAAACTCTAAGGCGTTGCCCCCTCGCCCCGATGACCCAGTCCCGAAAGATTTACTGAACAGTGAACTTGAGCGAGACGAGCTAGCCCAGGAGGACGGGGACGACTGGGAGCGACGAGCGAGAGCACAGAAGTCCGCTGGCTCATTTAGGGAACGTGGTTGTGAAAGTAACAACCAGGCTGTGTGTTCCATGGCGTGGAACTGAAATTCTGAAAACAGTAACGAAGAATGTTGGGGTGACAATCAGTGCAAAGTGACAGCTTGCAAAGGAGGACAGAAATACCGAATGAATAACTTTCAGCTTTGCCACAAACATTTCTAGTTGAATGTGCCTGCATTTAAATACCTACCCAAAGCGTGCCTCCTGCAGCTTCCAACCCAACAGAGAAAGGAAAAGAGCATGCCACAGCCCTCAGGGGCCCGCGCCAGGGGACACAGGGACACTACAGAGAAAGCAGGAGAGTAAACGGCAGAGGCGAGTCCAATACATCAGTAATGCGAATGACACCAACAGCAAGGTCAACGCTCAGTTCTGGGTATTGTTGCGTGTGGATGTTTGCACATGTACCAAAAGCGTAAAATTATAAAGGCGTGAGAAAGTAGTGAGCTGGGGAGCCCGTCGCGGGGGTGGGGGAGGGGTGGGGGAGGGGCTGAAGCAGCAGTTACTTCTGCCTTCGCTCTGCATTTACCCACAGGCCAGGCCTCGGGGAATAACCACAGGGTGCAGGCTCCCTGATGGTGTGCTAACCCGCTAAGCTGGCTGCCGCTGCAGGGGCTCAGCCCTCGGAAATTACAGGCTTCTGCAGACAGAAGGTGGGGGCGGTGGGAGGGGGGGGGCCACCAGGGGCCTGAGGACATGCTGGGGGAAGGAGAGCAGGGCAGATGCCTGAGGTCTGGGGTGGGGCAGGGCCTTGTCCTAAGGTGGCCCAGGTCCCACCTCCCAGGAACCATGGACAGGCCCCACGTGGCGGGGGTGGGGCAGGAGGAGGTGGTCCAGCTGACAGGCCCCCACAGGAAAGATGGGGAGGGGGCATAGGCCAGGCCTGGGAGGCAGGGCCTGGGGGGATCAGCGGCTTGCCCGTGAAGCCCTCTGACCGTCAGTCTCCTCTCTGTGACAGGAGCAGCCCGCACCCTGCCAGGTGCCAACCGGGGAGAGACCAGCCCTGACACCTGCAGCAGTCCCATCTGAGGCCCACTGAGCTCTGCTTCTCTCCCGGCCCCGTACGGGGCTACCTGTCTGCAGCCAGTGCCCCTCCGGGGAGGGCAGAGGTGCAGCAGGACCTGCAGGATGTGCCATGGCGGGGCCGGTGCTGCTGGGCTCCTCCACTCAGCGGCCCGGCGTGGCTCCCCCCAGTGCGCGGAGATGCTGCTGAACACGCAGGCTGTGGGCCTGGGAGGAGCTGGCCGCCCGGGGGTGCCGCCCGGACCTCGTGGCTCCGGTGTGAGGCAGTTACTCTGCTTCTCACAGAGAAAGGCCTTCGCTGGCCTGAGGTCCTGGGTCCATCGCTTTCCTTCAGACAGACAATCAGGCAAATAGAGACGCCGGTCTGGGAGACACGGTGCGAGCTGGTCTCTTCCTCTCCTGCCCGCGAAGGACGCTAGGAACTCTGGGACTGATGCAAGGGGCAGAATTCCGGAGAGTGAACAGAGCAGGCGGACTGGCTGGGACCCCAAGACTGAGTGGGGACCAAGTACTAGCAGGGCCAGCTTATGGCACCCCCACCCGACCCCCAGAGTGGAAGGCGGGATGCAGACATGCACGTCCCCACCCCCCACCCCGCAGCGGCAGGCAGCACAGGCAGGGTCATTCGTTCCTCTCCTGGACCGAGCCTGTCTCACTAGCCAGCAGCAGGGACAGACCGGGGGCCCTGACAGTAAGTGGCCAGGAGACACTGCGGCACAGGGACAGGATGGCACAGGACGCACAGGCTGGGACAGCTCTGTGGCCTGGGAGCCAGGGCCCCTTCGGCCAACCGCAGGGACCGGGGGCAGCACCAGCACACCGAGCAGACCCAAAGGGCTCGTGAGGGCTCTGGGGACTGGACTGTCTCTGGAAGGGGGCCTCTGAGCGTGCCGAAAGGGAGAGCAGCCAGCTGTGAACCCTGGAGACACCCTGCTCCAGGAATGAAGGGGAGAAAGAGCCTCTGAGGCAGTGCTTCCCACGGAGAGGTGGTCAGCGAAGGGCGTGCCCCGGGGCACCGGGCAGGAAGGCAGAAGTGTGGGGACAGCCGACAGACTGCCCTCCTGTGAGATTCCCAAGTCACGTGCAGTGACCGGAAAACAAATTCTACCACCGGCCCCCACGGCAGGCATCCGAGCGGAGGGTAACGGGGGGTAACGGGGCGGCGTAAGCTTCTGACACTTGCGGTGGCGGCACAACACTGACGCCAGGACGTGTGATAAAGTGTGCGCAGTGAGACAGAATCGTGTGTAGGAAATGACACCAAACTCTCCATCAATCAAGATGGAGTCCTAAAACATTGCCAGACGAAGAAAAGAGAAACAGAGGAACCTATGAACAGGGTGCAATGAAAGGTTTGGTTCGTTCCAGAGGCAGGTGCACGAGACAGGCCCAGGTTATGCCCTCAGGAGCCCAGGCTGGGGGACGGGGAACAGACCATGATAACACAACCCGGTGGGAACTGCGATGGGGGGCGCGCGTAGCAGGAGCATCCGCCCTAATGCGGATGGGTCAGGGGAGGCTTCCTGGAGGAGGGGGCACCTAAGCAGCTGGTCAGCTTAGGCAGAGGGAAAGAACATTCTGGACAGAGCAACACAGGTCCGAGTCTGCGTCCCAGGCCCTCTGCTTCCCTGGGCCTCAGTTTCCCCGTCTTTAGACAGAGAAGGAACAGCACCGGCTGTGTGAGGACTCGGGGGCAGGCGTAGTGAATGTTCTGCGAGGACTGGCCCCTCCAGAGAGGAGGGGCATTGTCACCACTGAAGCCCAGGGAGCGTCCTCTGAAGGTCCCCAGGCCCCAGCGATGGGTGTCAGTCTCCTCCCCACGTTGCCGCGTCGCCTGGCCTCAGTGCTCAGAGGGCAACAGCAGTCCATTCCTCCTCCTGGGACTGCCAGCACGTCCGTCCCCGCGGAAAGGGCCACACACAGCCCAGGGTGCAGGGTGCAGGGTGCAGCTGCCTGTTCTCCAGCAGGTGGCACTGTCGCCCATCGGAAGGAGGCTGCCGGGGAGGGGCAGGCTGTGTCCCCATCTGAGAAAGTGACCGTTGGCTCTTCCCCGCTCTAGAAAAGAGGGGACACTAACAAGCAGTGCCCAACATTGGTAGTGGGGTTTGTCAAGGGGATCAGATGGGCAGCAGTCGTCCCAGGGCACCACGGCCCTGTATCCCAGAGCCACCTGCTGCCATGGACACACCCACCCACCCACCCATCCAAAGGCCCTCCTGGCGGGCCATTCCCTCCACCCCCATCCGTCCTGCAGTGGGTGGCGACTTTGCACTTGGGTTCAACGTGCCTGAGAGCTGGGGCCAAAGCTGAGCTGGGGGTGCCAGGCCCAGGTGAAATGGAGGGATGTCATCCGAGGGGCGCTGTCTTGGCCTTGTCCTCTCGCTGCGGCCTGCGTGGCCCGCTGTCAGGGGCTGCCTGCCGCCTCCGCGCCGGTCACCCCTCTTCCAGCAGCAGAGGCTGCACGGCCTCCCTGTGCCCTGTGGAAGCTGCGACGTCATTTCCGGCCTCTGCGACGTCACTTCCGGTCTCAGGTGCCCTACTTCTCATCACCCCGGAACCCCATCCAGACCGCAAGGTCTGCAGCCACACGACCCCTCGAGGGCCTGGAGACCCACTGCCCTCCACAGCCCTGTCGCGTGCTAAGGACCATGATGACCCACCTTCATCCTTTCCACCTCTCGCAGCCGTCAAGACGCTCTTCTGGACTCCGGAGCTGCAGAGCTGAACTCGGCTCGGGAGGCCCCTGCTCTCATGGGGCGTGGGCCTGGTGGGGAAAGGCCCCCCGGGGTCACTTCAGAAGAGAGTGCCCGAGTGCCTCGGTGGGCCGTGCTGTTTAGGTCAGGTGGTCAGAGAAGGGGCCACCATGTCATGACCTGGAGGAGAGTACCGCAGGCAGAGACAGCAGGTGCAAAGGCCCTGCTGCAGGGACCAGCCAGACTCGCTCCTGCCAGAAGGGAGGTGGGGCAGAGGGTCTTCGAGGGGGCTGAGCCGATGGGCGGGGCTGGAGTGAGGGCTAGATGGGACCAGGCATTGGCAAATGTCACCTCAGTGCAGGGCAGTGAGCACTGTTCCTACTATTCTGCAAGCAAGGGGCCCGAGCTCCTGAGAGACTCATTTCCCCAAGGCCTCCTGGCCAGAAAACCCTGACCTGGGATGGGCCGACCGGGCACCCTGCCTGTGCCGTGCCATCTCAGAGCAGCTGCTCCTCGCCCACCTGAAATTTGCGGATTAACTGCCCCCAGACTCCCCTCCTGCCTGAGCCTCCACATTTCCTTCCCAAAGCTCTGAACACTCCCTCTCTTTCCCCCAGACCCCCTCTCCCACTACAACATTGACCACACCTGCCACCTGCCTCCTCCCAGCACACTGCTCTGGGCCTTGTCATTTTGCCCCCAGACTCCTGGCTGTTTTCCCTGCCCCGGCCAGCCCACCACCCAACCTCAGCGCTCTCTGATCACGTCACATCCTCCGTGTTCACATCCAAAGTGGACCACAAAGATCTGCAAAAGATTCGGGAACACAGTTTGGCCTGAGGTTTGGAACCAAGACTGCAAATACATTGAGAGACCGCCTTCCACTGAGAAAACGCCTTGACTGTGGGAGGAACAGCTTTCATGCAGCGGGGTGTCTGCCCTGAGCCCCATTGTGGTTCTGATCCTAGCCTGATGAGTGAGGGGCCTGTTGGAGTCATGTTGCCACAGATAGATCGGGGTGGGGGGCTCTATGGGGAGAAAGCGGACATGCCCGAGAGAGGTGCTGTTTCTGCACCTCCCTATCTTTCCCCTGAGACCAAACAGGCCTCCACCAGCTGTGAAGTCTGGAGCGAGGGACAGCACAGCAGACAGCCTGTGACAATACCCAGCTGGGCTGGGGACTGGAGGATGGGCCTAGCAGATGAGCTATGATCGCTTCAGAGACAGGAACTGAACCCTGAGCATCCGCTCAGAAGGGTTGATGCGTCGTCATTTTCTGCCTCATCACAGCAGCCGATATTTACAGAACGCTTGCTGTGCACGTGCCTGGCTCACTGCTAACACACGTGCACGCCAGGTCCTGTCACTCAGAGAACAGCCCTCCTGAGACTTGAAGAGGTCTGACAGCTTCCCCAGGGTCGGCAGCTTGTCAGCGGCAGAGCTGAGGGCTGGGGCCCCTGGGCCCTGCACCAGCCCGGCAGGGATGTGGCCACATGGGGGCTGCGTGCATCACCGTCTGCAGACGCCCCGTCTGGCTTCCAGGGGAGGACACAGCACTGAGCCCAGGGCTGGAGAGGTGCTGGGACAGAGCGAAGCAGCCTCGGCTGGCCCTGTCACGTGCCGCCCCAAGGCAGGCAGAATGGGCTGAAAATAGATCCCGTGCCCTCATTCGCATGCATTTCCCTGATGTGCTCGTCGCTTGCCAAGTCGCTAACTCCAGGATTATAAAATCAGATGCATGAACGAACGCGCGTGCCCTGTCCTGTGCAGACAAATTCAGTCCTTAGAGTATATCTGACCCCCAAAGCACGCACGTGCGCACACACAGCCCTTTCTAGCCCCACACCCAAATAAATGTTTGTGCTTTGGAAATTCCGCACCAGGTCCAATTTATGAGAAAATCAGGGAAATCTGGCCTTCCCCAAGCACGCTTGCTGGGGGCTCCTTCCAGCCTGCCCAGCACTCATTCCGACTCCGGTCTGACACACAGGCAGGGGGCTGAGCAGACCGCAGCCCAGCTTTCCTCAGGAACCACGTGTTGGGGGTACCTGGAGTTCGAGGTAAGTACCAACTGATGATAATGGTGATGCAGACACCCCAGGGAGCCAAGGAGATCGGCGATACCCATGCTGGCCTCACCTGGAGGCGAGCCCTTATGTCTGGTCCCTGCAACCTGGAAGTCTGTGCTCCCACACAGGACCGCTGGGAGCGAGTCCACGCCGTGGCCTGGAACACAGGCGCCCGTGGCACTTCGTCCAGGCAAGGAGATTAAGGTCTGCCCTGAGTGAGCACACACACCCTCAGGAACTTACTTCCAGGGAGAACTGGACCTTAGACCAGAGCTGGGCAAGACGCCGATCGCGGTCCATCAGTGGACCACCAAGCAATTTTGGGGTGATTGCCTGAATTAAGAATAAAGTGTTGTAGTGGACACATTAGGCCAGGCCTAGTGGCTAGGCAGCTAAACGTAAAAGAAACGCATTCTTCACATGCACACATACAGCTGCTAGAAGCAAAAATTAAGAACTGGCTCTTCACAATTGAGGCGGCTGTTTGTAGCTGAGCGAGTGAACACGGAGGACTGTGACCCATCAGCAGCAGCCCTTGCCCTGAGACGTCTGCCTAGGCCTGCTCTAGAACAAGAGGGATCTGTGCACAAGGCCTCTTCCCTTCAGTAACAGGTCAGCGGGCAGAGATAGGCATCACCTCTCCCCACCCCATGTCCCAGCCAGTCCCCCCAGTTGGCCACACCAAGGACAGACGCTGACGAGGAACGTGAATTCACTCGCAGCTCCCGATGGGGACACACGGCTGCCCCACTTGGCAAGCAGGCCACGGCGAGCTGGTCTGGCCGGCTCTGCGCGCCTGGGACAGGTACCCTGCAGACACAACTAGGAGGGCACCCAGGACGAGGAGGCCCAGGTTTCTGAAGGTCCGCACCTGCCCATTTCATTTTGTCTAGGGCTCCCTATTTCATTACTAAAGAAACAGTGCACCGGGCATGGTGCCATGATTCACGTCTGATTTTGACCTCGAGGAGCTTAGGAAAACTAGAGCACGTCGTCTTCTGCAGGTGAGGGAATTACAAGCACTGGGCTCCACTCCTTATCAGCGGCTCCCAAGGCCATCTCCCGCAGGACCACCGGGCCTGAGACGGTCCCACACAAGCGGGGCACCGTTCTTGAACTTCTAGAACACTAGGCACTCTGGTTCCAGCATCTCTCCCCTCTTCCATTTCTGCAATCTCTTAAGAATGTCAAACTCTCCAAGGGAAATGTCACAGTAAGAATAAGACTTTTTTTTCTTCAAACAGTTCACATTTATTATTGGTAACAATAAAAAAATTTTTAAAGACTATCAGTATTGTATTACCAAGAGTGAGGTAAAATGTTTACAAAACATGTACAGATTCTGATATGAATATAATGCATTTAGGGAGGAAAGTGAACTAAGACATGAGTAATGGGGGGAACAAAAGAATCGTTAGTGCTGAGGAAAGGTGAGGTGACAGCAGCATCTGAGAAGGCGTGCGGGGCACTGAGAGTGCGTCGTGGCCGCACGGGCGCCCACAGCTCCCGCACGAGGACAGCGGGCGCCGTGCGATTCACGAGGAAACCCTGTATGCGTCTGCGCAGTCATGTGCTTTGAACTCTAGACACACTCAACTCTTTGGGGAAAAAGAGCGCCACTCCCGAATCAGCTTAAGAAGTACTGATCTTCAGAGTGGCGAGGGGCAATTCAAAGAGTTCTACAAACACCCCTGGGCTGATGTGGGCTGCTGAGTGACGTGTTTTCTTGGCAGCTGTCAGCAAAATCGCCATCTGAGACACAGAGAGAAAGAGACAGACAGACAGACAGAAGGGACCATCTTCAGGTCCTTATCACTTGGAAGCAGAAAGCACCAACTGGAAGCAGCACAAACGCACCAGCTAACCCTGCTGTTTTCTGGAAACAAGACTCGAGGTGCCAACAATGACTTTATCTTTGCAAAGGAAGCGCACAGCTGTGCTGCAGGAAGCCTGGCGATCGTGGGAGAAGCCCCAGAGGGACACCAGCGTGCAGCGAGAGGGCGGCTCCATTTCTTCTGAGCCCTCCCAACACCTCCCCTTTGGGGCACACACGTTCCCCACAAAGCTCTCATCATTCGGACACCCACCTAATGCCTGCAAAGTGGACTGAAAACAACACAACCCGTGGTGTGCGCGCCATCGCACACCCCGACAACGGTCGCGTGGGCTCCGGCACTCATCTGTAAAAGCACAGCCTCCGCCACACACACCACACATCACACCTTCGTCACGGAGACGAACCCGGCGCAACATCCGGACATGTGCACAAGTAGCCTGCTTTTCCCATCAAAAAAGCCGAAAAAACAAGGGCCAGCGTTGGACAGACGCGCTTTGTAAGTGGGAATCAGGAAGAAAATGTAAAAGGCCAGCCCTGAGAAGTGCTGGTGCGCACCCACGGGGCCTCCTGTCCCGTGAACTCGGGTCCCACGTGCCCCTCCCCCAGCAGCGCCTCACCACACACGCACGCGTGCACACCCACCGCCACCCTGGGTCCACTTCCTTTCACGAAGCAGCAGGCTTCCTGCAAGCCACACACTGCCTGGCAGTGGCCAGCGAACGTGGACCCCGGGCATTTTCAAAACAGTAACCGGGACTCACTCACTGTCTTCAAAGTGTCCCTCTAGGGACCGGAAGGACCATGGCTATGCGGGGCACAGGGTGCTGAATGTAGAAGTTCAGAACTAACGTGTGCAGGGAGGAAGGGCGGCACGCCGGAAGGGAGAGAAAGAAATGCCCTCGGCCCAAGTTCACGCACAGAAAAATCCTGCTCTGAAGGTGCCAAAAATGTGAAATAGAGGGAAGAGAAAAATGATGTTTAATGACGGCGGTGTTTTCTGGCATCGAGGGCAGTCCCCAGAGGCCCCATGACCACCAGCACCCACTGGAGAGCTGCAGCCCCACGTGGCCCCGGGCGCCAGGCTGGCGCTGCCACAGGCTGCCTCTGAGTGCATCCAGCTTAGGCAGCGTCGGCTCAGAGGAAGGATCTAGAGATGTCACTCAGTCCACGGGCCAGGCCACGACCCGCAGGGAGAAGGTGAGGGCTGCGCTGGGAGGGACAAGTTGGCGGCTTCGGCTCCACGCAGGAGGAGGAGGTCACCGCTGCAGGATGGCGTGGAAGTCACCCACCCGTGGAGGTTGTACAAAACCATTTTTTGCATCAACATTTGAGACAAAATCAACCTCTTAATTGGTATACAAACTGCCTTGTTTCAAGAGCCCTTGTGCTCTGGTTGGATCTGTGCTCACTGCATACAAAATCTATGGCTATTGACTCAGGGTTAAAGCTACCTGTCGAGAGGCTGTGGGACCAGTGACTACATATACTGTCTCGAGAGCTGTCTGCTACCTAGCGGGGAGAGCCGTCTGCCCAGGCTGGCCGCTGGGCGGGCGGAGCGCGGCGGGCTGTCCGAGGGGCGCGGCGCCGCGGCACTACCTGGAGATCATGGAGCTGGAGTGAGACTGGCTGGAGGAGGTGGTGGCAGCACTTAGCTGCGAGAAGCCGCTGTGGCTGGACTCCAAGCTGGTCATGGAGCCCCTGCAAACAACACGGGAGGGGGCACGGCATGAGGACCCACCTCGAGCTGCCCGCCCCCCAACCCACCCCCAGCAGCACTGACAAGGGACGTGGCTGACAAGGGACGTGGCTGTCCACTGCCCTCGCACACACCTGTCCCCGACCTGCGGGCCATGCCAGGGGCTGTACCTGAAGTCCTCCGAGCCGATAACCTCCGTGTAATACATGACTTTGCACTTGTGAGACGAGACCTGCAGCGAGGCCAGCACATCGTCCACGCGGGGCAGGTTGGTGGCGGCGCACGCTGGCATACTGTGGAACTTCCACTGCAGGATGTAGAAGCCCGGCCACCGCGTCACGTGTGAGCCCTGGAACAGTCAGGCAGAGCCGGCTGAGAAGGCCTCACCCCACGTCCCTGTCCCAGGGGTCTGACAGATGCCGAGGGAGCCGTCTGCAGGGCCGCTTGCAGTCAGCGAGGGTCGCTGGCCATCGCTACATCAATGCACTGTCAGGGCTGGTCCTGCCCATCTCCCGGAGTGCCAGCCTGCAGCCAGCCTCTCTGCTAGGCCTCTCCGCTAGGACACTCTGGGTCTGTCCATGCAGGACTTGCGGCCTCATGGGAAGGAAGGCCAGGATGAAAGTGCTCAGGGGGGCCCTGAACTTGGCCTTGAGGGGTCGCCTAGGCCAGACAATGCTCTGATGTTTCCAATATGTTACCAGCATATTCTAGGTGAAAAGCATGTTAATCTAAAATCAAATGCCAATCTGTGAAAATCACCTTCTCCACTAATTCTGGAATTAAAGTCTGACACAGCTTAACATGTCCGTTGTTGTTAAAACAATAAAACACTCTTTTAAAAACACCCTGGGGAGTTCCCTGATGGTGTAGAGACTTAAGGCTTCGGCGCTGGCGCTGTCAGCGCTGCGGCCTGGGTTCGATTCCCAGCCAGGGAGCTACCCACATACCAAAAAGCAAAAAAAAAAACAAAAACAAAAACAAAAAAACACCCTGTCTCGGAGACCACCAAGACACCGACGGGCTTATCCCTGGAACTGGGAAGGCAGCAGAGGCACCCATTACGAAGGCCAGCGCGCCCACAGACACCTACGTCCGCGAGTGACCTGCCAGAGCAGCTTAAGTGAGAGTGCTCGGTAACGGCAGGTCACAGGCCCCCTAAGTACTTCTATTTGAGGGGATTTTCCTTCGAAGGAAACAAGTGGTACCCGCCTGAGGGTGCGTTAGTGGACGCCTCCTGACTGCCAGCTGTGTGCACATGCTGCCTTTTCCTTCCTCCCGGTCTTGCTTTTGGGAAACCACTTCTAAAGAAAACGTGTGCTCCTCAGGTGTCAGTCAAGCACGGTCTGTCCAAAACCACCGCTCAGGTAACCAGAGCCGACACACCTAACTGCTCCCTGTCCCACACGGACGGTGCGACGCACAGGGAGGGACCAGGCGAGGACTTGCCCTGCCCAGGACGGCACAGCCAAGCCGCAGGGCGCGGAGGCGGTCTTACCTGCACACTCTCTCCCTCCTTGCAGACCAGAGGCGACTCCACCATGCTGTAGTCACGGCCCAGCTGCCAGGCCCTGTCTATCAGCTGCACGTTGTTCCCGCCTGGAGAGGTGATGCTGTGTGCCCCAAGGGAGTCCTTTTTGGGTGGCTGCGGTGACCTCTTTGAGTGATAGATGTTAAAGACAATGTCCCCTTTGCACACGTCAAAATCCCAGGTGATCACCGAAGAGGCATCCACGATCTGAATGAGAATCTGGAGAGAGAGGTTGTGTCACCCAACCAAGGTGAGAGGGGCCCTGAGCCACTGCGGAGGGAACGCCGCCCTCCGCTGTGCGTGTGCTGAGCCGGGGGAGAAGTGTCCCGGCAGTGGGTCTCTTCAACTGCATTCATAATCCCACCGTCCAGGTTTCCCTCTTTGCACTGTCACCCGGTGGTTCCTGCTGTGCGTCATGGGCCCACTCTGGGCACCTTGTCAGCTGCACCCACAGCCTCCCAGACCTGACCTTTAAACAGCACTCTAACACACTGGGGCCCAGCAGTAAGTCACCACCACCAAACAGCAACACGGGAGTGAAGACCGTGCAGACGGGGCCCATGGGCAGCTCCAGGCTGGCGAGTACAGGCGGGAGGGGGCGTGAGTACAGGGACAGTGGCAAGGCGCTGGGCGGGAAGAAGGAGCCACCTGGCGGGGTGGGGGAGGGGCCAACCTAAACTGGGCACTGTGCACGGCGCCCAGCAGGGAATGAGCAAAGTGAACAGTTCCAAAAGCCGGTTGTGGGAGGGACGTGAGAATGGAAACCAGCTGTGCAGTTCCGAGCTCGGTGACAACCCAGCAGAGCCAGCGCCCGCACGCTCTCCGCGTGGCATCGTCAGCACTTGGCTTTGTCACGGGGGCTCTTTCTCCAGTTCCACCAATGCCACTTCTTGCTGCTCAAGCACCACTTTGAAATGTCCTTAGAGCAGGCTCCAGGCAGCACGAGGGTCACATCTGAGAACAGCGGCAGCACTAATGACCTGGCCCGGTCCCTTCTTCTGGCTCCCCAGGGCAGAGTTCCCCAAGCCGTTACCCCTCAGCTGAGAGGCCCCCTCTTCCCTGCATTCACTAGGGGGACATTAATTTTGTCGGCATGTTAGGGGTATCACTGTCCTTGACTTGTGCTCACTTAACCTCCAAAGCAGGAAAGAACTTTTCACTGTTCGGATGCAGAAAACCGGGCTACCATTTTCACCTGTACCCCGTGACTGTAGTGTGCCACCAAATTCTGCCTGCGGACAAGAGCGACAGTAACCCAGGTTTGACCAACGAGAGCCTGCCTGATCCTGCTGGTCTCCAGGAAAGAAGTGCACCTAATCCTCAAGACACAGTCATGACAACCTGAGCTCCCCCTCCAGAATGCACATCTGAGGCACAGCGCATTTCTGTCTCTGCATGTCTGAACCATAGCAACAGTGGAAGACCCACCCAGGAGGCACAACAGCAGGACAAACGGGGCCGAGCTGGGCAGCTGCTGTGGCAGGAGGCAGCATGGGGTCGGCTCGGGGCCATTCCATGGGCTGACCAGCAGCCCACGCCCTCTGAGCCACAAGCCTCACCCTGGAGCTCGGGGAAGGGCTCGCAGTGAGTCCCTCAGACTTCAGGTCCCTCCTGGTGTCACAGAACACACAGTGCGTGTAAAAATGCAGGGATACTATCGCTTCCATCCCACAATGTGATGGCAGAAAGGAAACACAGATATGTGCTAGTTTCTCCTCATTCTAGGAGACTGACAAAAAAAGGGAAAATTCCTTTAAAAACATAAATAGCCAAAACTCAGTCAAGAAAAAAACAGAAAATGAAATTAGTCCCACGTAATCACTAAATAAACTAAATTCAAGAGTCAAAAACGTCCTCTAGAGGACAGACGTGCGGTGCACACTGGTGTGTTGGGGTCTCCAGGAAATGGGGGGGAAGGGACCTAATCCCCTTTCCAGGTGCTCTGCCCACACACAGCTCCTTCCTACTCCAGGATGTCCGTTCTTCAGTGTCCACTTACCTAAAAACCCAGCATCAACAAAAACCTAAAGGCAAAGACCAGAACCAGCACCCGACCCCTGTGAGCTAAATCCCGGGGCGCACCTCGTGCGGAGCGCCCTTGAACACACTGGCAGACTGGTAGATGGTCTCGGTCCACAGCTTCAGGTCCTCATTCTCCAGCTCCTCCGCAGTCCTGTACAGGGACTTGGGGACCAGGCCGCCCTCGGGCACTTCACACTGCAAACACAAACACGGCCACGAGAGCCAGGCAGCTGCTCAGGAAACGGAAGACACTGGCAACATCATCAGACGTTCCGTAGTGCTTAGCAAATAATTTTTAAAAACCACTTAAATACATGAGTCTGGCTTTAAATAAATGGGAACAAGTTGCAGCTGATTTTCCATGGCATTCACACTGACACGTCTGAGGTACTAAATGGTCTACATAGGAATCACATGCCTTTATACTGCACTGTGGAGGGAAAACACTTAAAAACAGTTTTATTCTCAGCTGTTACAGGAGTTAGTTTTGTTATATGCAATTATGGTCAAGATACATAATCCACAATGAGAGCTTCATGTCCACCTCAAGTCAAACAATCCAGAACACCAGCCAAAAAATAATAAAGGAGAGCCTCTTCTGAATCTGTTTGAAACCAAGCCAAGCTGAATTCGTGTCAGTCCCCAAAGGGTTAAAGCAAGCCTGCTGTAAAGAACTGCAGCCAGGCCCACTGTAAAGGGTTAAAGCCAGGCCCGCTGCCCAGGCTTGACCTTGGCATAATCAGTCCATGTCTGGGGCTGAGGAATTCCTGGGGCTAACAGTTACCGCGCATGTACCGCCTTATGTCACCATGAAAACCCCAACAACTGCTACTGGGCAGGTGCGGCAAGATGCCGCTTTTGTTTGAATACGTATATGTAGTCCCAGGTGAGCAATAAAGTAGCGTGCTTGCTGGTGTGTTTATGGTCCCCCATGTCGGCTCCGCATGTTTCATGTATCTCCTGACCCTGATGTCATGACTTAAATACCACAGTTCATGAAATGCAAGTGCTTCCTCTATTATCAGCCCAGGGAGGCAACCACACGGAAAACAAACACTGGTCGTCAGCGGGCAGAGCAGCATGCCGGAAACAAGTCACAGTGGGGACGTCACGTGGGAAGATGCAAACTGACGTGTGGCTAAAAGCGGAAGTGAGCCTGGACAGCAGCATGGGAGCCTGCAAGGCCAGAGTGTGGTGACCCCAATCAGTCACGAGCACTCTCCTCCTGGGAGTCCGTCACGGCGGCCCGAGGGACAAAGGCAGGCGTGATTTGCAGTGAGTCCAGCCTTGCGCCCCAGCGTATCCTCCTAGCCCTCGGTAGAAGGAGCAACCATGTGGCCGGGCCTCTCACGTAATGTGCGTCGTCTGCGGGTTCAAGTCTGACCTCATCATCAACCTCGTGGACATTTGGAAAGTGAGGGTCCTAAAATTTACTCGCCCCTGTCTCTCTCGCACTGCACTGCGATGACACCTGCAGTTCCTGACAGCAGGGCTGATGGACGCAGAGCTGAATTCAAATGCTGTTTATACTCCTCTAACTATCCAGAAAGATGTCCCTAAAAGCCCAATTCATGAATTAAACACACGAGTCAAATCCAGCGTGTACATCTCACAAAGACAACTCCATTCACTATGAAGGATGAGCGGGGACCTTTCTCTAGTAAGAACTTGACAGATGATACCATGACTCCCTGTTGGCTTCAGCTGTCACTTTGGCATATCACCGGACCTCTGCAGGTTTCAGTGTCCTTCACCCTCACCTCAGGCAGCTGAGTCCCAGAGGCTGTAAGGTCCTTGGGGATCTAAACTTCTCTGATTCCCTCATCACGGTGCAGGGTACAGAAGTGGAGGCATTTGCCTGATAATCCAGCAACTCAATATATTAAAAAAAAAATTCCAATTATATAAAAGAGAACCAGTTCCCTTAATTTATCCCCTTTAAAACGTTATCCTGATTTGTTGCCAAACAGGGAAATCGTTTTGAGAATACTTTGATTTTTTTACGTGTTTTTAAAACACGCACAACTCCTCCAAAACAGTTAAAAACTGATTCACACAGAGCTGAGTAAGGAAAGCTGCAATGAGATCAGATTCTAAAACAAACTGTCATTCATTTTTAACAATGAAGAAACGCGCACGTTTCCAACAATGATCTAAGTGGTGATCGGAGATGCCAGCCACGAAAGTTCTGAAAATCCTCTGCGCAAACCGACACCCAGCTCTCCTGCCCCATAAGGAGCAGGGCCTCCCCGAGCATACGTACCATGCACTCTCCGCCCAGGAAATCTGGAATTATCTCCTTATCAATGTAATCCAGCAGGCCTCCAGGACCCTGGTAGTCGTTGCCCGCATAGATGAGGAACTTTCTTCGGGTGTTGTCATCAATGAACGGACTAACCTGTAAGCGAGTGGGAAAGGCTGCAGCTGCATCTGCTTGGCTGTCTAGTTTCCAAAGACTAAAATTACAAGGAGCTACTGTGAGTGAGAGCAAGGGAATTCGGGCGAGAGCCGCCTTCTTCGTCAAGTCCACGCCCATGACATCGGGACACCCAGGAATTCCTCCCTCCCTCAAACCATCTGGGAAACGCTGTATCTCTCCATGTTAAAAGTCCTCCCCTAACTAGGCGGGACTAAGGTCACAGAGACATGCCTCTGAGCACCCGCACACCGACTCCCCATGCGAACCATGCCTCAGTAGCCCGGACCTACCAGTGTCCAGAGCACAGGGAACACGCGGGGCGCCCGCAGGATAAGCAGGCGGCCCAGCGTCTCCGGGTAGTTGGCCTCGACCACCTCGATGATGCGCAGCAGCGCCTTGACGCCGGGCCGCCACAGGTGACGCATGTTCAGCCCCTCCAGGTCCACCAGGCAGGTCCAGGAGCTGCAGGTCAGACACGTGTCGGTCACGGATCTCGGCGCTACTGTTTTCCTTTCTGCTGTTAATCATTTCTCAAACTGCCCCCGTTCTGACAATCGCCATGTCATGAACTACACTTGCATCTGCTGCATAAAGCACTGGGGAACAACTTCTGAACAATCAAAGTGACCCCTGCCTCAAGGACAGTATGTGAAACCCTCAGGGGGCCACAAGTCAGGCGTGCAACAGTCTCGCCCACTTCTCCAGACCCCCGGGGCATGCATGTGGCATTTTAACATGCAGTACGACTGAGCACGCTCTTCTTCAGCAATACTTACTGAGTCACGCATGTCTGGGGAGCTGAGAGCCCCTCGAACCCTGCCCTCCCGGAAGTGGTGCTCTAGTGGGCCCTCCGCACCTTCCCAGGGGGACACAGAGTCATCTTTTTGCACCCCGCCACCCCCCAAAAAAAGAACCAGAAAAACCCAAAGCTGCAAATCTGGGCTCCCAGCACCAGGCAGCCAAACCAGACGGGCCCCCCACTCAGATGAGGGACAGCAATGCCCAGGGGCTCCAAAGCCCAGCAGTGAGCCTCACAGCTAACCACATCACGTGCCTACCCTTTTCTACCTTTAAGAACACTACGGAAAACAGTACACTATTTAGATTTGGTTCTGAAAGTCAACTAGAAGTACTGAACTCTACTCACAATAAGCTGGAAGAAAAAGCAAGATCGCACGTCTACCTGATAGGCCGGCCGAAGACTTTTGTGTTTTCTTCACATCGCCTTAGCCCCTCTTCGTTGATGGAGAGAACCTGTGCGTCAAAGGGCCGTACAAACTCGTGAGGGGTCTAAGAGGTAACACTACTGCGTCACGCTGTGCACGAGTAACAGTAATAGCGAGGGCATATTGCAGGTGAGCATACAAATACAAAAGTCACCTAGTTAGAAACACATACACACAAAACACAGCCCTAACAAAGAACATCTCACTCCAAAAGAGAAGGAGCACTGTCCTCTGGGGCAGAGGTGACAGCTACCCTGAGTGAGATCACAGGTAAGAGGCGGCACCAGATGGGCAGGGAGGCTGTGACCTGCTGCTGTGTCTGCAGACTCAGAATCAGCTCCTGAGTCGTCCCCATGAGTGGCTATGCCGATTTTTCTTCTTAACGCTTCCCCATGAAAGATATTTTTATAACTTTTGTGCTCACTTTTGAAGTTTTTTTTATTAATAGATTTTTGCCCTCTAACTATAAAAGCAATGCATGCTGTTGTTAACAGGACGATTTTAATATCCCAGGCCTGATGACAGACAAAGTGTGGAACCTCTGTGGAGCCTGGCGGCCTCAGCTGTGAGCACTTACGTATCTGAGCAGAGCCTCCTCCCCAAGTGCCCGCACCAGGCCCTTGGTGTCCATCTGTCCCAGTCGGAGCACGTAGAGGGGCCGCCCATCTGCAGGAGAGACCAAGGAAGGGCATTACCAGCACATCCCTGCCGTGAAGCCAGGACACAACCCTCAGACCCTCCAAAGGAAACGTGCTCCCCCACATCCCAGATGCGCCTCTAGCTCCTCCCTACTATTTGCAGCAGCAGCGGGGGTGGGGGTGGGGGGGTGAGTGTGTGTGTGCGTGTAAGGACGTCCCTGTGTGTGTTTGTATGTGTGTAAGGAAGTCCGTGTATGTTTGTGTATGTGTAGGGAAGTCTCTGGAATTCTGGAATTCTTCCCTGCCAAAAAACTATACAGGCGGAAGAAAAAACTACTGACAGAGCAGCTTCGCAGGCTCCTGGAGACAGCTCTGTACAGAGGGGCACGGCCAGCGCTGGGCTCTGCGTCCCCACTTACATGGCCAGGGGCCTGAGCGGAGCTCTGGCCTCCAGCAGCAGGGGCACGTCGGAATATCTAGATACCTTTCTTGTGCATAAAAAGTACCTTTTGTTTTTCATTTCACGGGTACCAGAACCTTAATGTCAAGATATTGGAAAAGCTAGCTTCCCTGCTGAGGGCCATGGGAAGTAAGGGCCTTCCTGGATCCCAGATCCAAAGTGGCCAGCACGTGGGGGCTCTACTTTGCTGCAGACTGGAGGGCTAAGGATGGAGCCTGAGAGGAATGTAACTCATCACATAAATCGTGTCACCACAAGCCAGCTGCACAGAGGGGCAAGGTCTGTTGGCCCCGGTGTCCCTAGTCAGGCTGCACTCCTGCCACTCGGTGCCACCGGAGAGCAGCAAAAGGAGGATGGAAGACCTATCCACTGCTGCTAATGGAGGGTCAGCGCTGTCATCCTGACACAGGGGCCAAATTTCCCTTGTATTCATCACCAGGTGAACGTCACCTCCTTGGAGAATGGGGGTCTAGATTTGTTCTACTTAAAGAAAAAAAGGGTTATTTTTGTGTCCCCAATCTTGTTGAAAGGAAGATTTATTTGGAAAAAATCTCTCCCCACATTTAGTAAGGTACATTTCTTCATGCCTTACTACCAATTTTTTAATCTTTTGAGGGTCAGAAAGTAGAATGAATACATGCTTCTAGTAAAAATTAGTGAAGCTACAGTTAACCTGGAGAAGTACCAAAGATTAAGTCAGGAGAGCGGACAACCAGAGCTGTGCAGCACTCTCAGGACCTGTTTGGAAGTGAGGGAGGGCGTCCTGGTGAGTTAGCCTCTGACAGTGCAGGCTGATCAGAGTGGCTCGCTCCCGTCAGCCCTGGTGACACTGACCTGGGCTTATGTTTTGCTTACTGCCCAAAGGGAGCTGAAGGTCCTCCCTGCTGTGACATAGAGAACCTGGCCATACACTTTTACACATACGGGAGGCGTTCAAGTCACTGAAAAGTTCTTTTAACTAGCACTGTGCTCCTGAAAAATCTGCCTTCAAAGTTTCGGTTTTAAGTCCGTCCCAAAACCTCCATTTAACGAAGAAAGGAACTGAAGTAACTTGCATGAGGGCAGCATGAGTCAAGAGGAGGCAGCCCTTCCCTCGTGCTCCATGGAGCATGTCATGTCCCTGGGGCTTAGGAGGGTGGCCCCGGCTGGCCGTGATGAGACAGACATCCATGTTCAGGCCAGGAGAGGGGAGGGACAATGTACTCAAGAGCCCCTCCCTCAATTCTGTGGAAGGAGGTCCCAAGCACATCTTAAACACCATGTTCACACATTACCCTTGTCGTGATGGTGCCAGCCTCCTGCATAGTAGTCCTGAAGGACCTGGGGAGGGTTCCAGGTATCGAGAATGTAGTCGACCTGGTGCTGCTTCCGCCACGTCAAAGACTGACACAGAATCTCCCTGGCCTTGTCAATGTTGAAGTCCCGGGCACGCAAGAACCGGAGGATGTGCTCGTCTTTTGGGATCTATGGAGAGGAAGGAAGGTTTCAAGCAATGTTAAGTTGCTCAGGGAAAAAAGCAAGTTGCCAAGGGAACAAGACTCCCCAACTCTCACTTCTTATCAAGAGCAGGCTGCACTCCCGCACTACTCAGAACCAGCCTTCCTACACGCTTCAGAAAACCAGGACATCGGTCTGAGTAACCGTCATGGTACTGCACTGCAGCTTCGGCAAGTAAAGCAAAGGCACACTCTGTTAAACATGAAACCCTTCAACATTCAGAGATGACCTATGAATTGTTATGATCTGTGCACTTGTGTGTACGTGTGCCTGCGATCGCACTTAGAAAGTTAGAAAAAAGTGCTGCTTTTGTAGTGGTGTTCCTCCAGTATGTTTGGCCATCGACAGGTCAGCGGCCTTGCGTAAAAGCCAAGGCCAAGACCGTGTGAGTCTTCCGGTCCTCCCCACGGCCACGCGCTCACTACTGCTCGGCGCTGTGGGGGGAGTGGAAGCCTCTAACTAGCCACCCCTGGAAAAGGACTCAGAGCACTGTGACAGCATCACCTTCACACCGCGTTGCGCAAGTGGCTAAGAAGCGGGGCTCAGGGACCAAAGGGCCCAGCTTCCACCCCGGGCCCACCCCCCACAGGCTGTAAGGCCCCTGGGCAGGTAACTTGGCCTCCGCGCCTTGGTTTTCTCACGTACAGCAGGGTACAGCAGGGTGACGAAAACCGCACCACCTCGTAGGGCCGGGAGGATTTACCCGCGATCCTAAACCAGGGTCCAGTACACGGCCAGTGCACAACAATAGTAGCTACTGTCAGGATGGCCATGTCCTCAGTAAGTGACACCAGGGCTCTTGTAACAAGTCTGACAGAGAGTCTAAGTAACACCAGAACCACAGACACCCGGGTCTGCCCCGGCTCAGCACTGGTCTTCCATTAGCATGAGGCTTGTTATAAAAATCTGATTCCGTATGAGGCTAAAATTTTACCAAAACCTCAAAATCAAAGCTCACACATTTCTAATCCCTGACTAATCTGTGAACTCGTTCCAAACCTTCTAGACATGGAATTGTCTTCAAGCACAATCCTTCTCTGTAAAACCTAGAAAAACGCAGCTGATTAGGGAAGGCTCGCTCCCACACACAGACACAGATCCAACGACGTCTATTTAGAAGGGGACGTTCCCAGCTATAGCAAGCAGGGACTTTCACTCTTAGTAACTACAGAGGAGATCAGGGCCCACAGTGCCAGAGATGGGTGCTGACTCTCACTTTGCCCTTGTGGGTCTCCTGGAGCCACTGGCGAAGCCGGATCAGGCAGCTCTCCTGCAGGGGCGTCAGGTCACCCAGATACCGCTTGATGTAGTCTGCATCTAGTTTGTCTGCAATAGAAGGTACATGACATCACTTAGAACCAGCAACTGTGGAACATGAAGTATTCCCAAGTCCTGCCCGGTGACGCTGATGTCTGGTCCTAGTCTTAGAATTCATTGACACCACGGGGATGGCAGATTCAAACAGGCCACTAAGGGAACCTCATGAATAGTCTTTAAACTCAAGCCACCCACTGAGCCACAGGCCAACTTGCAGAATGAATTATATTCCCTAATTACCGGCAGGTCACCACTCTTCTACAAAATCTCACTATATTCATGACCGAATGATGGCTACCACAGATACTAACTGACTTTTAATTCAAAGTTATATAAGGAGGACTTACATGACATAAACTATGAAGTAAAGCAAACCAATGGATCGAACTTATTCTGAATAGAGCTGTGTTCAAGAATACAAGAAATGTTCTTTTTCATAATAAGTAACATAAACTGGAGGAATGAGATATCAAATTGAGTACAGCGAAGAAAAATCAGAAGGCAGAGAAACAGAATGTACCCCCAAACCAGTTACAGTCCCTGCCCCTTGCCACCTGCTGAGAGCTAACTGAGGCGCAGCTCAGCTGGGGGTGAGGACGTAGGGGAAGAGGCACCCATGGTGCAGTAAGACTCCTGCTGGCAGAATTTTCTTGTGTTTTCTTACGTTACAATGGGCATCACTCTGAGGAGCAAAACGGTGTGTGCTCGCATGTGTGCATGTCGGAGAGACAGACAGACACGTGAAAGGCCACAGAGCACAGCAGCTGCAAGCAGACTCCGCCGGCGGCCACCCAGCAGTCTCAGCCTGGCCACTGACGGCAGCGGGACTCTGCGCACGCCACGCATGGTATCTCTGTGGCCCATTTAACGTGTGTAAAATGAGGATAATAAGCATTTCCTACCTAAAAGGAGCCATTATTGAATGAATATTCATCAAGTGCTTAGAATAGTGCCTGGTACACAGTAAGCATAAAAATTGATGATGACTGTGTTAAAAGGATTTTAGTTCCTACCTGACATTCACTAAAGATACTACAACTAGAATACACGAAAAACATTTCCGGTCTCACAGCCTGATGGAACCCTTCCTGCACATTCAAACATTTCTAAATGTCCTTGTTCTATCAGCTGGAGGAAGAGGGATGGCACTGAGATCGCGTTTTCTCCGTGCGAGAGCGCAATGTCTTGAGGAAACCACAGGCAGAGGAACCAGGGACTGTCGAGAACCCACCGTCAGGGGTCCCCACCACAGGCTCAGGCGCCCCGCTGGGGTTACTGAGGGCCTCGCTGCCCAGCCCCTCCTTCTGCGCAGCGTCCGGGACCACCACGGCCAGCGCCGCCACCTGCTTCCGGCCCGACACGGCCGTCTCCGACGGAGGTGCCACGGAAGGAGGAGCCCAGCGGGGCACAAAGGTGATGCCCTCCTCTTCCAGCTGACGGAGGTAGTATTCGATGATTTCCTTTCCCTTTAAAGCAAAACCAATCTTAAGGTCAGCATAGAGTAGACATTCAATAGTCGTCGCTTGCAGGTTTTTAAAACACTAATAAAAACTGAATTGCCTTTGTGGTTTTTGTTTTTCATAATTACTTTACTTCCTCTTCTCCAAGAGTCTAGGAAGTCCTAACTAAAGAGATGGAATTTTTCATGACTAATTAGAAGTATGATGTACCATACTTGCACCCAATATGTGCTTTGTGTCTCAATGCAAACTCTTTCCAAAGCCCTAAAAATGAAACAAGCCTTCAAAAAGCACTCATAATCCCACACTGACACATTTCAAACCCAAATTGCACAGTAACAAGCAGCAGCAGAAAAATGAGACGGAAAATTCTCCCGTGGAAGGCGAGCTGAACAAGCCGGGGCCCGGGGACCCAACAGGTTGCCGGGTACGTGCCCACCCAGCAGCAGGCCCTGCAGTGGCGCAGGGGGTGCTGTGAGCTCGCTGCTCCTGCCTCATCCCAACCTCCACCTTCCCCAGCAATCCCAAGCAGAGGATGCCACGGCCAGCGGCCACACGCTCTTCCCACCGCACCGGCAGCCGGCACCCCCACCTAACCCAACCGCTCCCTGGGAAACTGGGCACTTCCTCTCCAGGAGATGGAGAAATGGCTGGGATCCCTGGCTAGCCCGTTCCCAGCCCTCCGAGAAGAATGTCAGTCCCTTCCGAATCGTCTCAGGGACACCTGCCCACCATTTTCCATAAAACCACAAGACAGACTCACTTTTTTAATGTTGCTGGTATATTGTTTCATTGCAATTTTTTCCACTGTACTTTCAAAACCAAAGAAAGATTTAATATCTAAACTCGCAGACTGTTCAAAGCAGGTCCAATCTTCATTTTCAGGGTGAACCTGCATTAAGTGAGAAAGCATTCCCATTACCTGTACTGACACCTGAGAGTCACCTGTTCGCTCTTCAAATAGTAACCAGAAGAAAACACTAATTTTACTGATAATGTTATTCTCATGAAAGCAGCAGGTGGAAAAATTATATATACAGAGAGGTTCAAAATCATGAAAAGACCACACTAACATTCCTAAAGTATTCTAAAAATGACTATTACAAGGAGAGCTTCATTTTCACTCTTGGTTCTTCACCATGTTTACTGAGCAGTGCTCTCTGTTCTCCGTCATGAACAAGCAAAGGTCCCGGCCTGTGAAGCTTACAGTCTAGCAGCAGGAGACAGACAACCAGCACAAACCTCACAGGGAAGAACTGCGTTGCCGCTGGAAGACAAGTGCTACGGAGGAAAGGAGAGATGGAGCAGGGCCGGGGCAGGACGGAGCAGTGGGCAAGGCCGCCTCCAGAGGGAAGGAGCTCGGGACACAGGCGGAAGGCGGGGAGGGCGGGGACCAAGCAGAGCCTGCAGCAGAGGTGGTAGGGAGGCTCGCCTCCGTGCTCAGGGACGGCCAGGTGCAGTGGAGGCTGCTGCACAGGAGGGCAGGACACAGAGGGGATCAGTTCCTGAGTGACATGCCGAGACCCTGCGGGTTTGGAGCCCGCCGAAGGATGACATGATGTGACACATCAGTGGGTCTCTTTGGCGTCACAATGCGGGAGAGTAAGGGTGGGCGCGGAGAGACCCACAGGTTACTCTAACAATCTGGTAAGAGACATTCTGGAAACAGAGTGGGAGCCGTGACGACGGTGGGCAGAGCAATGCACTTGGCACCCCGGAGGGTACTCGGTATCCTCGGTCCTTCATACGTATTTCTAAAGCGTGCGGGTCGGGCCAGAAGAGAAGCAACATGAAAAACAAATCAAGGCACCACTGGGCTCCAGCAGTGCCACCCTTTCTACAGTAAGCCACACCTGCTACCTGCTGATCTCACTACCGGAAGCGAATGACAACATCTGATGAAGACAAGGACACAATTCTGGGGAGCCACACGTTGGCTCGCTCCCGCGCCCTTGGCTGCATGTGGGTTACTCACGCTGTAGCAGCAGTGCTCGTTAATGATGACCCGATTAGAAAACGTTTCATTATGGGCCTCAATGTGCAGAGTACGTTCCCGAGAATTCAGTGAGTTCTTCTGGACAAAATAAACATAATCAACTCCTGCAATCTTTAAAAAAGAAAGAAAGAAAGAGAAGGATTCACTAAGAGCCCCCAAGCGCAGCGGACGCCGTAGACACAAACATCTGGGCTCGGGGGCTGCCTTCCGGTACCTTCTTCAGCAGTCTGGGTGCATCTATGTCCAGCTTGCAGCGTCGCTCTATGACGTGAACGGCCCCATCTTCACTCCTGAACTCACTCACTGTGTCACTGTCCACAAACATGGGGATCAAAGGACACGTGGGAAACCTCCTTTCGTAGGCCTGCGGACACATTTTTGAAAAGGAGAATTGACAGTCTGTCACTGATACTCTCCCTGGAGCAAAGTCACCGCTTAACGAGACATCACGACTAGTTTTGTCTTCACGTCTGAAGCTTTCCCCATTCGATGTTCATGGACTGGAAGACTCAGCATAATAAAGATGCCAGTTCTCCCCATGTGGATACAGAGGTTTAGCATCATTTCTACCAAAATCCCAGCGAGACTGTTTTTGTAGTTACAAAGGAGGTTATTGTGAAATTCATAGGGAAAAGCGAAGGAACGAAAACCATTCTGAAAAAGAAGACCAAATCGGGCGGCGTCACTGCACAGAGGCTCCCTGTGTGAGCGACAGCAACGCACCGCGCCATACTGCTACAGGGACGGACACACACGTCACTGGGCAGAGCAACCACCACTGACCTGCACGAATGCGGCCAACTGCTCTCTGACAAAGCTGCAAAGGCAATCCAGTGGAGGAGGAACAGCCTTTTCAACAAAAATCATCGGAAAAACTGTACATCCACAGGCAAAAAAATGGACTTCCACCTAAACGCCCCCCTCCCCAAATTAACTCAAAGTAGATCGTGGCCTTAAACATTTTTGTAACGTCCTTGAATTGACAACATTACAGAACTGGAGACCAGAGTGGTGGTCGCCAGGGGTTAAGGAAGGGGTGGGGGCAGAGGGAAGTGGGGTGAGCATCAAGACAACACATGGGGCGCGTGGGAGACACCCTGCATCCTGACGGCGTCAACATCAGCATCTTGGCTAGGACGATGTACTGGAACTTCTCAGTGCTGTCGCCAGTGGGGGACTATGGGTAAAGAGCACAGGGGACCCCTCCATACCATTCCTTGTGAGTAAGTCATTACTAATGCACTGCGAACCTACAATTATCTTGAAAGGAAACACTAACTAAAGGAAAGAAAAAGGCCTCCACATAATCCCTCCAAATTTCAGAAATGCAAACAGGCACCAGACGTAGTTGACCCTCTGGCAATGCGTGGAAGTGACTGAACTGCAGACCCCGCTGAACTCTCACTAACCCTGAGGCCATCCAAGGGCTCGCAGGGGTCTGGCTGTAAGGAGCAGCCCAGGGCTGGCCTCAGCAGCTTGGCTCCCGCTCCACTGGAACGTGCTGGAAGGTGCTGCGCGGCGATGCTCATGCTGAGGACACCAGTCCTCTACCAGGTTGTCCTGAAAATTGAGGTGGGGGACCTGCGACTTCTGTCTTAAATGAACCACAACCAAGCACAGATTTAAGGAAGAAAAGATGAGTGAAAACACAGACATGGCAGGCTACTCTGGTTTTGGTGCACCATCACATCATGGCCAAGTTTCCTTAAAGACCCTCTGCACATAAGTAATGCTCAGATCACAAGAGCAGCCCTGGAAGACCCCACAAAGAACCAGAGCAACCCGCTAATTCCTCCACCCAGGATTTTCACTACCATGCCATCCAAGGAACTCTCCATTTTCTGGGGTGTACCTCCTCTTCTCTCCATGCACACCAATCTGAAATTTCATGCTGCGTCTACTACCTATGTATCTGTTAAGGAACCATCATGCCTGGCAATAGGAGGGAGGGAAGCAGAGAGGACAAGGAAGGGGAAGAGACAGCTCAGGGTGGGGAGTGAGGGAAACATACACAAAAGTGACCTAAGAACAAGCAAGCGCCTCAGAACAAGGAGCACACACTCAGTCTGGAGGGATGGAGGCCTGGGAGGGCTGCAAGGGACAGATCAGGGCGCGGCGTAGTCTGTTTTTAGTCCGCAAGGGGGTGGAGGGGTGGGGGGAGAGCATTCTCAGGAAAGAAAACCCAGGAGTGTGACTCTGAGGAACCTTGGGGTGCGGGCAGGGACCCACAGTCCACAGGAGAGGGAAGTAGTGGCCTGCAGTGGCCCTGGGACAAGACACATCCATGTCGGGGCACTGACAACATGGCCAGGCCCTGAGGGCATGGGGGGCTAAGACCAACAGAAAGCCCTGCCCTCAGCAGAGGGGGCGACAGAGGGAACTCAACCATGTGACAAGTTACCTTTTCAGTAAATTCACGTGAGAGTCATGCACAGGATGGTCTGGAAGGGAGGCAAAAGCCTCGTAGTGACAATTATATTTGTTTTTAAAGTGTCTTTAGGAGGTTACTTTTGGGGAAACACACTCTTCATAATTACCTCTCTACTGCCCTCCTCCACTCACATATATTCTGAATCCCACTACTGCTATAATTTTGATAAATCACACATATTTGTCTCTTAATGCATTTTGTAATAAACAACACTGAAGACATTTACTCAACTGCTCAGATCATACCACAGATAAATCTCAATAAGGCCCTAAAATCTGCGAGCATTAAGCACTGCACACACGAACAATTCCAGAAAAAAAACTGCTGACTATCCTTGTTCTACACACTGACACTGAAAACCACCCTAACCGACTCTGAAATTGTTCTACATTAGGAAAACGCCGGCTTTGTGCATTCCAGCACTGGGACGTACCAAGCACCCGAGTGTCCAGGCCTTCAAAGGAAACAGTCCCTTTTCAGTTACATAAAGGGTGAGTACTCACCAAGAAACAAGCTGCGCTGGAACCTCTCCTATTTAAGCACCTATTAGATCACTTTCAAAATACCAACAACATCCTTTAAATTCTTAAAATAACAGTGGTCAGCATAAGGTCTCCCCTGCACATTCTGGCCTTGAATTTAACACAGGAGAAGCTCCTCGTGCCCTATAAAGGTACCCAACCCTGTGCTCACACGTGGAGACAGATCTACGGTGGTGAGACCCCAGCAGAGGCACTTAGGGGCCCAGGCTAACGACACTAACACAGGCCATCAGCGTGCTCCTCTCCAAAGCCTGGTTGGTGTAAGACAGGAGTTAGCAGCATCCCCCTCCCCACCTCCTGTGCTCTTTCGTCTGTCACCCTGCCACCAGACACATTGCTCAGCCACAGGGCAGAGAGCAAGTCCTCCAGCTCTTGGTATCCCAGGAGAACAAGGACCCTTTTCAATGCCTAAAACAAAGTTGCTGCTCAATAAACCCTTTAACTACGGGGGAAAGGGCACATGTAAACTAACAGTGCTTTTGCATGCAACTGATTACGACAGTTACATTTTGTACATGAAATTCATTTAAATTTTGGGTTTGCCAAAGCTCCACGACCATGGTGGCAGGCCAGGTGTGTGGTTCACCAGGGCCCTGCCCTTCTGCACCCGCCCGGCACCAGCGCCCTGTGGCTCCAGGGAGATGAGGCCCAGAGAGCTCAGGCTTCTGGGGTTTCAGGAGAAGCCAGGATTCTGGATTTTCACGCAAGGCTTCCCTGTTTTTTAAACCCTGTTTGGGCCAAAGCGCCTTCCACTGTTCTCCCCACAGGAGAGCTGAGGACGAACCAGCCCCAGGTTGAACTCTCACCAGGTACACAGCACGGCCCCTGACGAGCGGCAGGAATTCCCAAAAGTCTTACTTTCCCGCAAACTACTTGCAATATTATCAAGTCATTTCCTAATAACTCTCAACAAAACGAACTCTTGCAGAAGTGATTTCTACAGAAAGAAATGTTCTTTGATGTCTCCTTTAAAAGGGAAAATTACTTTTGTAAGGGAAATAACTATTGTAATCATTTGCTCGCTCTCTCTGTCCCACACAGCGACTGTCTCGATAATGAAAACAGGACGCGGCCTTGCTCGCTCCCCCCACAGGAGCGCTGCCTTTGGGTAAGTTTGCTTCCCCCCACCTTTCCACACCCACTCTTCCTCTTTCAGAAGGGATTTCTGAGCCTGCAATTCGGGAGCCTGGCAACAGTACTTCCAGTTTTTTGCCAACCTTTGAATGCAATTTTGACATTAAAAGCTTGTACTGTGCAAAAGAAAACCATATTTTAGTGAAGACATTTCAACTTGAGAATTAATGAGCTTAACACTGCACTCTGCCAGGAAAACTCATTTAAAAGAAATGCCATTTAAAGAACCTACCTTAAAATTGAACTATGTTCACATCCAATTTAGCCAACAAACTAAGTCAGCTGCATTCCGTGTAATAACTGGGACATTCTACAGCACCAGACATGACCAGCACGCCCACTTGTGAGTAGGTCTGGTGACACCCTGGAAGGGTTGTCATGTAAAATAACTAACTATGCCTTAAGTCTCTCTTACAAGTTGCCAGTAGCTCAGAGAAACAAAGATACAACACATCAAGAAAATGTGGCAAAGTTACCTCAGAATTAAAATTCTGTAATTCATCCACTACTGAAATTACAGATACGGACCAGGGGCCCGCCACACACAGGCACTGCGCGAGGATCCCAGAGAACACACGGGGGAAGACACAGGCGGAGGGCTTGTTTAGAGAGCGTGAGGGTTAGGCGCTCCGCCGCAGAGGGCAGCAGAAACGACGGCTGAGAGGAGGCCAGCAGGATCCAGTGACCTGTTCTGACAGTAAAGCAGCTTCGGACGTTCAGGGGGCATCACTGCAGGCTGCGCGGTTAGAGGGGCTACGATGAGGAAGAGCATCCAAGCAGGTACCAGGTGGAGAAGGGACTGGGGAGAAGGGAACGTTCCCGGTGGGAGGAAGTGAGCAGGACCGCCAGGGAGCTAAGCGAGGACGCATGGCAGAGACGCCGCCCGGGCCTGTTCCCGGAAGTCAGGTTACTCAGGGGCTGGCTGGAGCCCAGGAGGTCGCTCCATGAACAGCTCCACACACCGCGGTCTGCTGCTGAAACTCAAAAGCCTGTAAACTAATTCCAAATGTTAAAGTGACAACTACCCAGCAAATCTGGGGGCCCTGACACTGCATTTTATCACAGTTCAGTCCTTTGTGGGTTCTACTGCTACTAAGAGAAATTTCTATTCAGTCCATTAGTAAAATGAGGTTCTAAATTACATGCTGTTTGTGAATAAATGTGCTTATATTTAACAAGGGATTCATAAAAATGAAAGTTTATGAAAATGTGAACACTTCAAAAGAAAGATTAAAATCCAGTTAAGTTATGATATACTTCATTCATCCAAATACTTACTGACAACTCAATCAGATTAGCTATATTCAAAGTCGTAGAAAACAAACACGGTAAAATGGAACGACCAATTGTATTAGGTAAGTGCTACAGTTAAGCCAAAGTCGTTTCCCTCAATCCCTGGTCTTTAGTTAGACCACGCTATCAAGCTGCATCACCAGACTGGAATACCTACTGAGATCAACTAAGAAAAGAGAAGGATTATACCACAATGAAAGAGAAATATTTCAAATGACACACCCCAGACATTCCCCTCTAAGATCAAACACATTTGAAGTTTAAATTATGAATTTCATCTTAGAAAGCCTCAAATTTCATGATAATGTTTCTTTCCAAAAGCAATGTTTAGTCTGGAAAAGATGTAGCTGCAGAGGTCTACGGAAAGGGCATCTAGGAGAATCACGGTAGATGCCAAAGCAGCACAATAAAAAGGCTGATTTCTCTTCTAAGACCTTCTCATTAAAGTGTGATTATGATGAATATTGTGGAAGGCACAATTACAGCTAAAGGAACAGATGGTAATGTGCTGCTCATATACCATGCACCAAAATGTTTGCAATTTCAAATATTTTACATAGTTTTTTTAACCAGGAACACATCCCTGTACCATCTCATCTCTCCCAACACCCACTCTCACAGTTACCACACAATGTTATAAACCAGCTATATTCACTTCTGATAAAGGAGCCATCTCCACATGCATTACTCTGCATGACAGAGCGAGAATGGGCAAACACCGGTAAGAAATGTGAGCAATTTGGCACCCATATATCATAGTTTCTTTTATTCACACATTCACTCCTTTACTCCAAGAATTCCAAACATGAAATATTTTTGTTAAAGAAATTATGGGATTTCTTCTAAAAATCTATGTATTTTCTCTTAGGAAATGCACATGAACTCAGGGCATCTGTGCCATCTGGGTGTTGGGCTTGTATCAAGGAAAGGTCACCACATCCATTGGCCACCTGTGTACTCTGCCCTTCAACCTGGACTCCACCTTACTACCTGCCCTTAACTGACCTACAGGCGACCATCGGTGACACAACTCTAAAGAACCTGGGAAAGATGACCCACAAAATCGAAAAACTTCACATATAAAAAGTTTCAGTTCCACTAATTTGGTTTGTCCACACCATAATATTTGTAAATAGTACCCCAAAATACCACACAGTAATAGGGTTTTTCTGACCTCTTAAAATAATTCAGGTTAGTGACCCCCAAAAGATACCTCACTCTATCCCAAAAGACAGCGTTCTTGCAGATCTCAATAAAAAGTGGGGTGGATGGACATGCTGCACCAACATTGTTGACAACAGTCCCCTCCCCAAGAGCAACACAAATGGTACTAACAGAGTTCTATCCATTTTCAGATTTTCTCTCACACATTTTCCTAAACCTTTGGGTCCCAGAAACAAGAGCTAATACATGACTGGCCTAAAAAAACTCAGTGAGCAAAGGAACAACGGAGTGGACACAGAGGAGCAGCAGGCAAATGTCAGCCAAGAACTACGACATCAGTGTACCCCTCCGGCCCTGCATGCTACCCCAAAGGACTGTGAACTCATGCTTGTGATGATGCTGGTCATGTGTCCTGCTAACACACTGTCCTGAATCACAGGAGAGAAATGACTACATATCAGCATTTCACAATATTCAGCGAAGCGTACCATAGCCTCCCAGTATCTGAACCCCTGCTGTAAGGACCACAGGAAGGAAGACAAATCATGCACAGCAGAAAAATAATCATCTAAATCTACGAAAAAAATGGGCATGTTTACACTGGCTAACGCGAAACTGCCGCTCAGACCTTGCTTTAGATATGAAGCATAACAGGAGGGTGTTTCAGGTTAACTTCCTGGTTAAAGGCAAACGTACTATTCCTCTGTCCTTACTGACCCAACTGCACAGCTAATGCCCTTGATTTAGCAAGGCCTTTTAGAATACTGTATCTTAAAGTACTTGTAATCTATTCCTCTTCAAGAATTTCCAGGCAAGACCACCTGGAAACCTGTCAACAATTTAACACACTGACATAGTTACTGAGCTTTCAAATAAAAATAAAGTACAATCAAGTATGCTTGATCAACTACGTCTTCTGTATTTTAATTTAGCAAACTAAGGCCCACATTTGTTCACCTGTGTCACATTTCTGAAAGATTTCAAGACTAACATCTCAGACAATACCCTGGGGGTTCCATACTTTCAATTTGTTTACTGTCTTGAAGATAATCACTGGTGACTTTCTGACTGGCTTATTGGGGACCATTTATCCTCAAGCAATGTCACATGATGCTCTGCATCAGGTTTCCAAATTTCAGCACCTCTCTATCTTTCTCAGGGTGTCCCAAGGCAAAAGATATGCCACTTATTAAGTTAAAGTCCAAACAACTTAAATCACATGTGTCCTAATAACTTAGTAACCATTTGTAAAACCAGACTCAAAGTTGAAGGGGAGGGAGTTCCCTGGTGGTGTAGTGGCTAAGGCTTCGGTGCTGTCAACGCTGCGGCCTGGGTTCAATTCCCACCCAGGGAACTACCCACATTAAAAAAAAAAAAAAAAAAAAAAAGTTGAAGGGGAAACTGTTTTTGCTTCATTCTTAAATACTGGAATGATCGATGAGGATGTGTGCATCAATTAGGGCCCGCCCAGCTTTGGAACCTCTCTGGACACCGCTAATCTCAGTCCCCCCGCCCTGATTTTTAGGTGGTACTTACTTATTTTTCAGCACAGCAACCACCACAAATCCAGCTTCACAAAGATGTGACATCATCAAAAGAAGTACAGTGTGATCTAATCATGAATTGGCAAACTACCTTGAATGAGGAGTTTGCACAGTGTCCAAGAAATGCTGAATGCCATTGTTTCCTCAAAAATTAAAAATGTCCTACTGCACTCTGGTGCTCTGGCGTGCCTCAGAACAGAGTCTGGGAACTGTGGCTTCCAGGGTATTCATCTATTCACAGATCCCTTTGCCTACAGATGCATTATTCAAAATGTAAACAAATGAACTTGATTATCCTATACTACCAAACTTCCTATTAAATACAGTGTCCAGTGTTCTAGTAAGTTTCTAATTTCTGCACAAAAGTTTTTAAAAACTAAGACAGAGGTGAGTAAAGTTTCTCTGTAAGCAAAGAGCCAGGTAGTAAATATTTTCAGCTTTACAGGCCAGATGGTCTCTGCTATACATATTCGACTCTGCCTTTGTGGGACAAAAGCTGCCCCAGAGAATTAAGTGAACAAATGGTACAGCTGCATTCCAGTAAAACTGTATTTATGGACACTGCTTTTGAATTGCACGTACTTTCCACACGTCGTGAAATATTATTCTTTTGAATTTGCCCCAACCATTAAAAAATGTGAAACCACTTTCAGCCTGCACACAGATGCAGGCGGCAGGTAAGTGTATCCACTCCTCACCTAACAGATACTGATGAATTATTTTCTCAAAAAAAATTCAAGAGTTATTTTAAATGCCAACCAGTCAAAACTGTGAAGAACAAAAATCCTAAATGAAACAGAAAGAATTATAAAGCCAAGTGATTGTCACTTAATGCATTTAACTAAACTGTTCTCGATTATACAGTAGGGTTCCAACAAATGCACATCTAACTCACATACACAAAAGTGACTATGCACATTTAACCCAAAAAAGAAGTGGGGAGGTGGGGAGAAGAGAAGGAATTTGAAAGTAAACACAACACCCACCATTCCACTCAATGAACAGATGGGCCCTAAACTGGCAGCCACTGGCCACACGTGGATCTTTAAATTTAATTAAAAGTCCGTTTCACTAGCCTTGTTTCAAGTTCAAGAAGTTGCTCTGCTATTCTTGGCTGACTTTCAAGAAATAACTTCATTCTGTAACAAATATTTTGACCTGACAGCTACACATCTTCATCCTAATTACTGTCCTTAGAATGTCTGTCGGCTCTGGTGGCCCTAAATAAGTCTTAATGACAAATGTCTTCTTTTCATGAAACCCAGAGTCACTCATACTGGACAAGTATGCATGCACCAGCACCAGTTTCACGGAGATCAAGGCCCTTACTAGGCACCACCATTCTAGGAAATAAGTTTCCTCCCTCTGAAATGAGGACACAGAGGCTGAGAGAAGTCAAGTGTGCCCAGACTTGACCCCAGGTCTATCCCACTCCAGATGCAGGTGGCACTCTCCCGTGGAAGACCGGCCCTGGGAGAGAAGGCCTGGCTTCCAGTCCCAATCCCACCACCAGGAGGACTGCATTTCACTGAGCCCCCGTTTCCTCATCTTCTTCAATGCACAGAATCATGGAAGCTTCAAAAAGACATGACGTGTCCAGCAGGCCCTGACAGAGCACATGTTCAATATTCAAAACCTGTGGCTACTACTCCCTGTTGCACAGGAACTTCTCAAAGAGGCAAAAAGGGATGGAATGCCAGGTAAAGATGGCCACCCAGGAGTCCAGGAACCAAGTTGGCTATGCACAAAATCAAAAGGGGAACTTTCTAACGTGAACAACTTTCAAAACTAAAATTTTTCATGTGATGTTATTTTTCCTACTATACTTTGAAAATGCACTGGAAAAAAAAATAATGTGTTTACCTGTCCAAAATGATAATTATATCCCCATGGCCCTAAAAACACAAGAGGTAAATCTCACGGGGTTTTGTAGGAAACCAACTATTTTATGTTTATAATTAGCCAAATAAAAAAAAAGAAGTAGGTATAAATAATATCAGATAGGTTTCCTTCCTTCTATAAGAAAAAGAAAAAGATAGAAATGAATTTATTTCAATTTAAGAATTAAGAGTAAAATATCCTCTTTGTAACCTGAAGTAAATACAAGAAATACATGGATTTTGTTACAGAGCTCATGAATCAGCTACGCGCACTGTGCTCAGCTGCTGGAAGCAGACAATATGGCCCTGCAGACGCGGTGACCGGCCGGGGAGAGAACTCCCACTCAGTCCGTGGGGCAAGGGAAGGCTGAATAGCCAGATGTCCTCTAAAAAGGTTTCAGTTACAGGTAGCCCCGACAGGCTTAATGCTAATGGTATTAACATTTTCTACGGAACAAGGAGACACAATATACTTGGAAGGGAAAGAACTCACCAGGAAACTAATCGCTCAGTCCCCATGCTGGCCTGAATGTATGTAAACATCAAACGTTGTCCCCAGTCCTGGGGGAGGAGCTGCTGTTCTGAGGACAGGAGCCTTCTCGGGTTATCTTGCACAACTATGGACCAAGAGACGAGGCCGCACCAGCACCAAGGGCCTCAAACTAACCACCAGGTGACTTTCGGTCCACCCCTCCACCAGGCCGCCCCCCAATTCTCAGGTATTCTACAAGCTACCCAACAGTGTCCTTTCTCCCACTCCTGGAGCACCGTCCCTTTAGGGCCACGACACAAACCAGGGTACACAGCAGAGCCAGAGCAGAGCCTGAGTGTTAGCAGGCCCTGATCTGAGCTCGGATCTGAAACCCAGCGGGACCACCCAACCTCTCTGAGCCACTGCAGAGGGAGTACAGTGCCATCCGGTGCCCCAGCAGGGAGCCGGGTCACAGGCAGAGCGGAAGGAGGATGAGGCTGGGGGGTGGGGGGGGGGGGTGTGAGACATGGGGACACTTTACAGGAAGATGCAAACTGGTCCCGTGCGAATCAGAAAGACAAGGGTCTGCATGTGGCTGGCTGACTGGCACGATCCAGGCCAGGTGGAGGGGAGAGGCTGCTGGGGTCTGTGCAGACCTGGGGGTGGCTCAGAACTATGGGCAGGCAGCCAGTCCAGGGGCAATCACTTGGCAAGCAATGTGAATCTCAGTTTCCTCATCTGTAAAGCAGAACAAAAGAAGAGCCTACCAAAGGTACATACTTCCAGTTACACAACAGTCAGTCCTGGGAGTGTCACGTACAGTATGGTGACTTAGTTAACAATATTGTGCCGTATAAAGTCGCTAAGAGAGATTCTAAAAGTTAACATGAGAAAAAGAATGTGTAACTGTGAGGTGATGGACATTAACTAAATTTACTGTGATCACTTCACAGTACGTACATACGTCAAATCACTACGTTGTACACCTTGAACAAATACAATGTTATACGTTAATTATCCCAGTAAAGCTGGGGGGAAGAAAAGAAGGACCAACCCCACAGAGTGAGTGTGAGCCATCAAGGAGAGCTGGCACAGAAGCACCCCATAAAAGCTCACTATTATCCTCAGACCTCTGTATGTTCTTCATGTGTTTCGTGCATGCAGGGTAATATCCCCATCTGCCTACTGGGGCTCAGGTGACCAGCTCTCCTCACGGGCCCACACACTCGCTGAGAGCAGAGTCCGTGGAGGTGGTCCGCTGCCCAGGGCCCGCTGCAGGCCCAGCACAGCTGAACGTCCAGCAATCTGCTCCAGGAGACAAACCCTCCAAAGAAGAACCTGTTTTAGAATCACTTCCCATCCCGCTATGGCATGCAGACTTACTTTGCTTCCGGTGTGCATGACTAACATTCTCAGATTAAACTGCTTTAGCAGTTTTACAGTTTTAAAATTAAAAACATGATACAGTTGTATTTGAGGACCATTTACAAAGTACTCTTAAGATTTCCCCCCCTTTTTTTTCTTTTTAGATTTCCTTCTTGGAAAAGAAGCATGACCCTGGGAATCACAAACATAAAAGACTTTCTTCTCCACTTTTAAACCGTAGAGTCAAACTCCCACAGATCTAAGTCAGATCAGAAGCTGCAAGCACAGACATCCCTGTTTTCCATTCTCAGCCTCACCACTCAAAACTCAATTGAAATGACTGAAGGACTATCATCTCAGAAGGGCCGCCCAGTAAACTACCTGAGCCAGCAAGCCACTCAAACGAAGCACAGAGTAACAAGAATGTTCATCCCTCTCCCTGCAACCTCTGGTTGGGTTTCGAACAAAACACAATTCAAGCACCTGGATTAATGAAATAGTATAGTAAAACCTGTAACTGCCAGAAACCATTTATAAGTAACATACCCCTCATAGGAGAAAAGTGTCCTTGCATCTTTAGTGTTGACCAGTTATTTTTATTATGTTACTTGAACATGCACAAACAAACTAGGTAAAAACTCATACAATTATAAAAGCAACAGCTTAATGGGAAGGATGACAATCTGTTGAGGATGAATTCTTCCTTCGACACAAACATGGAGCTCATCAGCAGGGCACAGCTGCCCTCTGACGTGGCAGCCGCCGCAAGGAGATGCTGCTGAGTGGCTCACCACTCCCACTACTTTTCTCTATTTTAATCTTTATTTGTACAGCTCCCTGTCTACAAAGCAACTTAGCCTATACTTGGCTCAAACACATCATTTACATATTAATTCCACCTCTAACTCTTTTTGTATTTGCTTTCGACCATTAAAATAGTATTATTCGGTGCCCAAAAAATAAACAAAAAAGGAAACTTCATAGTATGTGCCAACACTTAGCTATAAACATGATAGGCATCCAGATCTGTTTATATATTTTTTGATTATCAAAATATGAAAACATTAATCAGTCTGTCAGAGAATTAAAGGACACCCATCAGAAAAAACAGAGGTATGCACGCCTCTAAGTAGATCTTTAGACTTAAGATATCTTCTTTCTGTCAATAAGATCTGAAGGTCAAATGTTTCACCAGCCACAATTTCTTAAAGCCCTGTACAAACAAGAATGTCTGAACAGTGGGAAAGGTTTCTCTTCTCTTACTTTTTCATTGGCTTAATTTTGTATTTAAAGCAATCACTTGATTAATGTATGATCCAATGGAATCCAAACCATGCCATGATTTTCCAAAACCATTCCCAAAAAGAAAAAAAATCCAAATTCATAAGAATTTTTGTCTAACAAAGAGCAAACTTAATGTGACAGCAAAATACGTGACAACAAAAATCACAGCTCTGCATACTCTTCAAATCAAGTTGGACTTGGCAGAGCACTGTTTTACTTCCCAAAGTGTAGGAAATAAATTCGTGGACTTGAGAAAAGCATTTGGTGTTCCAGGGAACTGCAGCTGTCAGCTTTTAAAGATGCCACGTGTTTGCCCACATAAAAGAATGTAATGAGCTATGGAAATATTATACGGCTTCGTGAACCAGAATAAAAACTCCATCATCAGTATGCTGAGAGTAGGAGCTGGTTTCATCCATCAGGAAAGTATCTCTCATGTACTATTTATTAAACACCTATTCTACAAGTTAGACCTCATAGACCTTGAAGCATTTGATTAGGTATTTCCTCTGCCACTTCCCTTCCCTTACAGCAGGAACCCACCATGTGACCTCAGTGGATCACCACCTAGCTCATTATTCTACACCTAATTTTATTTTGTTTACTGCTTTCTAAAATTCTATACCTGTTTTTAGATGTTATTCCTCCTTTATTAAGAAACTAACAGCAGGGGGTGGGAGAGGAGGGGGGGGGGAAGCTAAATATAAGGTGATGGAAAGAGAAGTCACACTGGGTGGTGAACTTTTATACATCAAGTTGACAAAGCACTGTAGAATTGTATGCCTGAAACCTATGTAATCCTTGCTAACAGATGTCACCCCAATAAGTCTAACAATAAAAATGAATTAAAAAAAAATAAATACTCTTAATACCATAAAAAAAAGAAACTAACAGCAACGACAATCATAAGGTATAAATTAAAGATATAATTTGAAGAGATGAAATAAAATACAGTAGATGAATACCTCAAAGAACTCGTCTTTTGGATCTGGAATCTATCAAATATAAAAGACAAAAATATAAACCTAAAGAGATAAACCTAATTATTTTTGGTTGACGTTATAGTTAAAAACTAGATGTTAAAAATGTACAGTAAGGGGGGGAAGCTATATATAAGGTGATGGAAAGAGAAGTCACATTAGGTGGTGAACTTATTATACATCAAATTGACAATGCACTGTAGAATTGTATGCCTGAAACCTATGTAATCCTTGCTAACAGATGTCACCCCAATAAGTCTAACAATAAAAATGAATTAAAAAAAAAAAATGTACAGTAAACACAATGGCCTAAAAGTGGAAGCAATCCAAGTGTCCACCCATAAATGCATGGCTAAATCAAATGTGGTATACATGTAAGATAAAACAGATAACTCAGCCTTGAAAAGGAAAGACATCCTGACACATGCTACAACATGGATGAACAGTGAAGACATTATGCTAAGTGAAAGACGCAATCACAAAGGACAAATGTTGTATGATTTCACTTATATAAGGAACAGTCATTGTCAGATTCAGAGACAGAAGCGTTAACAGAAAAGGTGGGTTGCCACAGGTTAGGGGGAAGGGGATGGGGAGCTGGTCTTTAATAGGGATCTGTGGTTTATAAGGTGACAGCTGAAGCTGCAGGTTTACGTGAGACTGCCCAGGAAGCGATGTCAGGTGAGAGCTAGCTATTTCTAAAATAGCATTAACTACTACCAATTAAAATACCTACTATTGCCAGGAAACACAAAATATTCCACTTGTGGTCCCAAAATAGCAAAACAAGTTATCATTAGAGGAAGAGTCCACCTGTATTCAAAAAGGCAAGGAGGTGGGTGGAGAAAGAAAAGCAAGAGTTGCCTGAGGGGAGGAACAGGGCCACCAGCAGGCACCTAACCACGTGTGCACGCCACCTACAAACTGGATGCTCACCAGCGCCTGTGCTGGTGACTCAAAGCACACTGTGAACTCTCCAGTGCAGCAACGTGCAGACCTACGAAACAGAGGGCAGACTTCTGAATGGAAAAAGAATTCAGTACATCTACAATACAAACAGCAATTACGTAGAGTGACAATTACATATACCCTTTTCTTAATAAAAAGCCTATTATTAAATTTTACTTCTCAAGACAATTACAATGCAACATATGCATTCTATTACAACATGTAAAACTATTCTAGTAGAAACACAAAACTGTCTTATTTCACTCTTGTACAGGTTAAGAATAAAGAACGAAGGCTCAATTCTAACAGTGGCCAACCAAAACCCACTCTTAAGTGAACTTCTCTGTGGGAACTTCCCCAACCAGCCCGATGTCCCCACCCAGGGCTCCAATGGGAGGACCACTGACTGACAGCACCCACATGTCACGAACCCCAGGCTAGACTTCTGCGAAAGAAGTCACTGACTGTACTACCCAGAAGCCGTCTTATCAGACCTGCCAATAAACTAACTCCTTTTAAGTGCTTTCTGTATGAAATATTAAGACCAATGAAGTGGGCTCAAAAGTAAGTATTATATAAGCAGAAAGACCCAGTTTAATCTGGGAAAAAATATTTTACACGTCACTTGCATCTCAAAATTGCACAGAATACTCACAGGGCTCCAAGGGGAACAGCTGGTTTTAACCATTCGCTTCTCTCTCTATCAGCAAAGTTAAACAGAGCTGCTAAAAAGTAGCTGCACTGATTGATCTGAGGTCTGCACCTTCTCCCTGTGCCTACGTGCAGTGAGGAACAATTAAATCAGCACAAGGTTAAGGTGACTGAACAGGACAAATGACCCAGTTTCTCTAACAAAGCAATGGCATGAAAGGAAACAAGAGGTAGGGAGAAAGTGAGAGTAAGGGAGACTGCAGAAACCTTACAACCAAACGAAATGCAATGGCAGTCCAAACAACTTATAAAAAGACACTATTTTAGACAAAAGTCTGAACATGGATACAGTATTAGATGGTATCAAGAAATTATAGGGGGTTCCCTTGGTGGTGCAGTGACTAGGCTTTGGTGCTCTCAACACCATGACCTGGGTTCGATTCCTAGCCAGGGGACTACCCCCAAAAAAAACAAAAACAAAAACAAACAAACAAAGAAAAACAGAAATGATGAATATACTTTGTTAGGTGTCATAATGCCGTGATGGTTACATTTAAAAAAGAAAAGGCCTTTCCTGGTTACAGATGTGTGCTGAGTATTTATAAAGGAATTAACAAGGTGTCAGAAAATGCTTTATACACACCAGGAGCAAAACAGGGAGGACAGACGAAACAACGCGGGCACAACCTCCACACCACAGGAGCCAGGCAATGGGCACGCGGGCACTTACCGTAGCATCCTCTTACTGGTGTGTGCTTGAAAACTGCCATAAACCAGGTTTGGTTTTTTGTTTCCTTTTTTTTTTTTTTTTGGTTGGTCTGTTTGTTTTTACAAAAATGGGTAAATCAAAAAAGGCCAAGGGCTGAATCAGACCCTGCTTTATTTTCCCTTGAAATATTTTCTACTTAAACATAACAGTCTTCACCAGCACACTCAAAAATAACTCAAAATGCAGACTGGGAGAGTGGGTGTAGAGAAGGGAAAAGGCCTGCTTCTATACAAGGAGAGTGCAGTGCAAGTACACCATACCCAACTGTCCATTTTCCCCAACTAAGTAAGTCTAATTACACCCCAGCTTTTATTAAATGCAACAGGACTCGGGCTAAAGCATTTCAAAAACTTCACAAACGAAGAGTACACTGTTCCCCAATTAAAAATTGACCCAGATCTTTAATTATCAGAGAAACTGATCATTTCCCTCCATGCCTATACTTGAATAAAACTGGGTTTACATAGGGGGCTCCCTAGTGGTGTAGTGGGTAGGCTTCAGTGCTCTCAACACTGCGGCCTGGGTTCGATTCCCAGCCAGGGAGCTACCCCCCCACAAAAAAACACAAAAAACTGGGTTTACAGTCAGCTACTCCAAAATGCAGACTGCTTATCATTTCGGTAAACACAAATTCTACTGCATATTAGGCTGCTTGAATATCTAACAATATCTCAATTAATGAAAAAGATGTACTTCAGCATCGGAAACTTGGAAACCTGAGTCAGAAATACAAAAGGCCTCGGCATGAAATCTAGATGACAGGAAGAAGATGTGCTTTGAGAAGAAAGATGAAAGACAGAATGAAAATATTTTCTAACTGAAGTTTGGCTGAAAACCCAAAATGCACATAGTCAGGTCAGAGGAAGAAACCGGAAGTGAGAGAAAAGCAAGAAAGGAAGAGGCGGGACAACGATTGGGGCTCCAGGAGGCAGCTACAGAAAGGTGTGGAGCCCTCCTAATCCCGTGTTCACAATGACAGCTGTCCTCAGGCCAAAGAGCATCAGCAACAGACCCTCCCCTGACCTGCAACTGTTAGCAGAGAGCTATCTGCTCCAGAAATCGGACTCTCCTGTCTTCTTCTCTCACACAATTCTGTCACAGAGCCCTGACTCTGTCCCATGTGCCCTCCTACACTGTACTTCTATTTGATTCCAGCTCCTTTATTTTTCCTTTATATCATTAGTAAGGGGCCACTGACATCAGAAAGGGAAAAGCTGTATTTGAAAATGTTTAAGTTTTCAAATTTGTGTTTTACCTTAGAAATTTCAGAGTGAAAGACTCTAAGCCAAGCATCCAGAACCACGCCTCCTGTGCTGAGGGACCGCACCTCCACTATGCCCGTGTGAGGCCACGAGCCCTTCCAGGCACATCCACTGGAAGGTCCTTTGCGGATTAAATTCTCCCTACAAGTCAGGCGGAGTAGCCCCAGGAACTGTTTTTGACACGGACTGGAAAAGCATCTTCAAGGACAAGAACCTTCATAAACATTCCAGGATATACACCTTGTGGGGTATGGGGTGGGGTGGGTGGGGGAGCATGGTATCACACAAAGAACACCAAACTCGAGAATCAGATCTGACAGCTGCGTAAACCTGAACTTCTTTGAGTCTCAGATTCCTCGCCCTCAAAAGGGTATTGAGCTAGGTGATTTTTGACTCACTGAAGCTAAAACATTCTGTATCTGGGCTATTATCTAACCAAAGAATGCCCCTAAAATGCCCCAAAGGCCTGTTAAAAAACCTCCATTTCAATTTTGCTTGTTTACCATTTTTTATCCAAATGAATTAATGAGAACATTAACTTGATTTCTTAATGCTCTCAAAACAAATAATAATTTTTCATTAAAGCAATCAAAATGCAATAAGTGTATCTGATACTCACAGTGTACCGATTTACACTAGGCACTTCCTACCTAAACCATTTTCCATCAATACTAAATTACAAAAACACTCTTGGTTAAAACAATCAAGGGCACCAAGATGACTGAGAGGCCGCTCTCCCAGTCCTTCTCCTCACGGGACCCCTGTAAATTAGGACTGCACACGCCTTGCAACTCCACGGGCCACCGCGGGCCACATTCTCTTCTGCTCACTGTCACACACTGCGATACTGAAGCACCACGAAAAGTTTTGATGTTCTCACAGATTTTCCAGTTGAAACCATCTATATAGTTCTGTTCTCATTCCGTGTATCTCTTTCCTCACTCTGAATGAACTGAAAAGAGCATTTTCAAAGTAACTCTATTATACTACTATTTTTCTTCCATGAAAAAAATAAAGCAAGATAAATTAGATGCTGAGAAATTTACATCACATGATTAGTCAGAAGTGGCAAATGACACCACACAAAAATCACTAAAAATTTAACATTCTAGTTTCTTTCTCATTAAAAGGTTGAACATACCTCATTCGCAGATTAAAAAATATTTTCTAACAACTCAGAAGAAAATTATTACTGCCTCAAAAGCAATTTAAAAGTGAGTTAATTTTAAAAGACTAGGGAGGTTCCGAATTCGAATCCATGCATAAAATTGGCAGGGCACACGTTACCATTTTGAAAATAGTGAAGTACGAAAAGTAAGGAAGTTATAAATGTAGACAATCAAAATATCTCTTTAATAAACCTAGGTGAGAAGAGCCCATCCTCTGCCTCAAACTATCAGAGTTACATTAAGCTTTTAAAACCAAAGGTAACATTTTAGAAACCATAATGCCAATCATGGGGCCTTCTCCCCCACCCCCACCCCCACCCCCACCCCCACTCCACCCCCACACTTGCTGCTTTGCAGCCTCTACTGCTAGGCAGGTAATTCACAGGCTGGCCAGTAACCCATATTCTAGGTCCAGAGGAAAGACGACCAGATCCAGCGACCCTCTAGAATATGAACTATGAAATGTGACAAGAATTGGTCATTTAAAAACTGAAAGAATGCAACAAGAAATGCCACAAAGTTGAACTGGGGCCAGAGGGACTGTGACCAGGAAGAAAAAGCCTGTGAGCTGATGCCACAAGGGAGGAAAAACTAGAAGTGAGCAAAGCGGCCTGTCGGGGGCAGGGGAGAGGGGCTCCAGCAATATATGAAATGAGGCAGAGGCCCACAGGGTGACAGTTTAACCCAGCCCCCAATGCAGGCTCTGGGAGCTGCGCCCAGCCCTGCCTGCATTCCTGGATTTCGGTGGGATTCCTATCACACTGTGTGTGATCCCACCAACAATACTTCTCAAGCCCGGGGAGTAAGTCAGCCTGGGGAGTAAGTCTTTGCTTTGTACAATTCAAAGCCAAACCAGCACACAGAACCCGCAAACAGGAAACAAGCCTTTCGATAAGCCATTAGCATAAAACAGTTCTGGTATTTAAGGGAAAATCGGAACTAAAAAGCACTTCCTGCCTACACAGGAAAAACAAAAACCCTCACACCTGACAAAAAAGGTGCATAAGGGAACTTTCTGAGGTCATGGATAGAAAGGTTCTGCATTTTGAGAAACATGTGGGTCACTCTGTTGTCAAAACTGAATCCAACTGTACAACTACCACGTGACCATTGCACTGAGTGTAAATTATCCTCAATTTAAAAAACAAACTCCCTAAATCTAAACTGCTCCCTTGAAAGGACTTGAGTTTTTGTTTTGTTTTTCAAAATTAGACTGATCACAAACAATGCAGAGCAGAAGCCAGATGCAAAAACTTGAGTTTCAATTTATATATAGAACAGAAACAGATGACATTCATCCACGGGGTTCAAAGTCAACAGCAGTGGCTAACTGTGAGAGCAGGGTGCAGGAGCAGGGACTGACAGGGGCCGCGTGGGACTTCTTCCTGGGCTGGTACGTTCCAGTTCTTGACCCTGGTTCAGTCTGACACATTCATTACAATGTATGTTCATGAGAGAAGCCATTTCCTGTGTCTATGTTACCTGAACAGTGACACGGAAAGCAAGGGAACCTATTGTAACCTAAAAGTGACTCCAAATGGGTTTGTGACTCATGAATTTGACATGGGGGGGTCTCATTCAGCAGAGAGTAAGGCACATTAAGCTCCATCCCGTAGTGCTCAGTTCTACGCGTGAGCTCACCCATACTCAGAGCGCGCTTCCAAATGAGCAGCAGACGCAAGAACGCGCTCTGCACACCCTCTCCTACTTTAACAAACCCAGGCCAAAATCCAGAGGAAGAAAAATTAGTCAGAATCCCACCTCTGTGTTTTCAAAAGGAGAATTGACTCAAATTCATGTTACTCTGAGGTGCATTTTTAAAAAATAAAGTGCAGATGTGATCTTCAGAGACTTTAAAAACATTCTGCAAAATCTAGATATGATTCAAACCATAAAAACAGAGTAAGTACAAATGAAGCAATGTAGACAAACAATAAAATAAACATCAGTTTATAGATCAAATCCAAATACTTAGAAAACATAACAAGCCAAACAGGGGGGTTCCCTGGTGGTGTGGTGGCTAGGCTTCGGCACTCTCACCCTGAGTTCAATCCCCACTCAGGGAACCAAACAAACAAACAAACAAACAAACAAAAAGAACCCAAAGAGTAAACTGGAATGTTAAGTATTAATACTTACAGCCATAATTAATTCAAAGGGGTGTTTGTACACCCGCACTGGTGACTGGTATTTTTGTACCATGATTGTAATATAACAGCAATCCTCTCACACCTGCAAAATACAAACATGGGATAAATAACCATGGTATGGGAAAAAATTCTGTACTTACACACCATACTGTAGTCTAAGGGTAGAAATGAACCTCAGTAGGTCATGATTCCACACACACACACAAATCGAATAATGACACCTAATTAGCCAAGGGCAGGGAAGGTGATAAGACAGTAAGAGAAGGTGAAGAAAGCCGACTTGGGAAACAGCCCTGGTCTGAGGCACAGGGGACCCTTCTCCCACCTGCCTTGCCCTGCTAAGGGCTGCCCTAGGTTAGAGTCCTCTCCAGCACTGAAATGTCATGATCTGATTCTGGTAGCTCATACAACTAGTTCTCAAATCGTTTTCTCTTCAACAACAACTACTAGAAGCCAAATTAAAAATGGTGGCACTTTAAGATATTAAGTCTGGGAACACACAAAAATTAAAAAGTGGAAAATAACACCATTGTATCTGAAATTATGGAATACTCCCCCAAAGCTAGCTTCAAAGGAAACCTGTCAATTCCCATTTTCTAACTGCACAGACTGTGATTTCAGGGGCCGGCCTTCACCCCGCAGAGACTCCAAGAACTCTGGCCAGAGACTGCACTGAGGTTGCCAGCCTCAAACAGCTGGAACAGGGATAAGTGATCAATTCAATGCTGGTATCACACCCCTGTCCCAGCTTGCAGGAGCTGTTCTGAAAACATTTTATTTGGAGACCTCTGTGGGACGTCCCCATATAAAAATGGGTAAGAAAAAGAAATCCCAAGAGCCTACCTGTCCTGCAGAGGATAATCATTAAGAATGTTGTTTTATGCCGAGTGAGGTCAGAGGACACATATCCTCAAGGAGCCCAAAGTCTGGCTGTAAAAAAAAAAAATCACAGAGTTTACTTCAGAAGATTCCTACCTATTATGATGACATGTAAACAGGCCTGAACCTTCTCTGGTATGTTTGTTTAGCATCCGTTTCAGAAGGAACCGGTTATTGTGGAAAACAGCACTATGTGAGTCTGACAACTGCGCAAGAATAACTCTGGGTGACCACAGCAAGCCGCTGATGCCTTCGCTGGGGCTCAGTTTCACCGCTGCAAACGAGGTTCAGGGTGAGATAATCTTGACAGACTTCCAGCTCTAAAATCCTGAGACTCAGCGCCAAACCCCTGAGTTCGCTGCCACACTCAGCTGGAAGCCGTCATTAATCTTAATTCTGGGACTGGCAGGTCCCGGGGCTCTGGGACCACGTTCTATTTAGTTTTGCAAAACCTCACAATGCTGGTGCACCGTAGGAATTTAATAGTCTTTAAAATTTAATCGGGGAAAATTATTTTAGGGTATCTCCCCGATAAGGGGGAGGGTGATTATCAACTATCAAAAGCAGTGGGGGAGGCTGTAAAAAAGCAGAATGCTCTTGTAAGGCACTGTGACATTCATTCAGGATTCCAAAGCTCGGCAGCACTCAAACTGACTACACGAAGAACCTGCTAATTCACCAGCTTCTCAACTCCTGCCAGCTCCGAGCTTCAGATGCTCGGTCCAGAGAAACGTCCTACGTGGGAATCCTGAGTTACAAGGCCAAGTGCCATTCTGGCTCCGGGCAGCCTCTATTGCAAGACAATTGGTCCTTAACAATTAGCGAACGGCCAGACTCCGAGAGCCCATCCCGAGCTGGGCTGAGGGGCGGCCGGGCCCTTGGATCGGTTAGGAAGCGCGGTAGCTCCAGCGGAGCCCCAGCCCCAGCCGACCCTGGGAGGTGCGCCAAGGATGGGATCGGACCCCAAACTCCGCTGCCCGCAAGGAGGGGTCCGGTAGTGGGAAGACTGGCGGGGTGGGGGTGGGGAGGGGACGACCAGTACTGTAGGAGCGGCGATGGGGGACGGCGGGCCGGGGACGGCAAGAGGACCGGCTCCGGACTCCAGGCCGAGGGGACCCAGGGGAGCCGATGGGGCCGGGAAGGGCGGAGGCGGCCGCGAGAGCCCCGCGCCGCCGAGAGGGGCCGGGCCGGGGGCGCTCTCGGATCCCGCCGCGGCGACGCGCGCCTACCTCTGTCAGAAGGGCCGGGCCCGGGACGCGGGGCGGCGGGAGTCCCTCATGGCGGCGGCTCTAAGGTGCCGTCGCCGTCCCACTGCCGGCGGCCGCGGCTCTGCCACCGGTTCCGGGGAGTGGGCCGGGGGGCGGGAGCGGGAGGGGCGCAGCGAGGCTCCAGTGGTTGTTAAGGGTGACGGGGAGGGCGGGGCCGGGCGTCCGGAAGCGGCGCGCGTGCGCAAAAGCAGCCGAAGAGGAGGAGGCGGGCGCGACAACGGTTGCTAGGGAGGGGGG